>JAAGNO010013644.1:81365-100196 GCA_033439905.1 Ceryle rudis | reverse complement strand
CCCCAGACTGGCCAGCCAGGGATCCCAGCCCATGGGCGGCATGTTCCCGAGAGAGCTGAGGGGTCAGGAGGGTCAAGCCCCTCTTGCCCTGCTTTGCTGGCTTTGCTCAGCTTGGCTCAGGTCCTCTTCTGGTTTCTTCCTTGGTGCATCCCAGGAGGACTCTGTCCATTCTGCCTTCAATCCTGATCTGTGTGTCCTGAACCCAGCCCCAGAATCCAGCTCCTGAACACAGCTCCATCTGCTGCTGGGCCCAGCCTGGGACTCTCCCAGTGGTGATGGTGACATAATTGCCACTGGGGGGGGTTGGGTTCCATACTGGTTTTGTATATATTTGTATATATTCCATTCTTTTATGATTATTTTCATTGTGATGAAAGCTGTCCCAGTTCCCTTGTCCACTGGCTGAGTCTCTCTCCCTCATTCTCTTTCTCTCCCCTGTGGGAAGGGAGGGGAGTTAACAGAGGGTGGTTAATGACAGGTCTAGAGGCTGCCCTGACCCTAAACTGTGACACCTGGACACAAACTGCCTTCTTGGCTAAATAAAATCTGGTGAGTCCTACAAAACTTATTCCTTTGTTAAATTTAAAGAACAAGTAATATATAGAGAGACAGACACAATGGAAGCAATCTAAAGGGGGCATATAATGACAAGACATTGGTTTTTTTTAATGCTAACATGAACAGAGAAATATTGAAGCAACCTTGTCATTATATCCCCAGGTTCCCATAAGCAGCTCTAGAAGTCCTTGAGCCCTGACCATCTTCCAACAGTAAGGCTGCAAGGGAAATCTCTGATCAAAATCTGACTTCCCACCCCAAGGGAAGTTATAGAATAGACTGAGCAGATGCAAAGTCTTATTGGTCTTGAAAATGTCTTGAAACACCAGCATCCCAAAAAACAGAAGACAAAATATTCAGTACAATAACTTGGTTTCTCAAGCTTCGTCAATGGTCTCTCCCTATTTCCTTGGGGAAGTCAAGTTTCCATAGGAAACCCAGCTATGGGAAGTTGATTCTTTCAGAGGTCTAAACACTAAACCTCCTCAGACAACAAAGCAGCTTAGTGGGCCCAGTGGGAAGCAGCAGATGGATAGAAAATTGACCTGCTTTCCAAAACTATTTAAAGCTAAACATTCCTTTGCTGTGTCTCTGTAAGGGCCATTTAAAATCAAGGAATACTTAATGAAAAAGAGGGTTCATGATGGAGGAGCTTGGGGAAAAAATTATGCCAAAAAAAAAAAAAAAAAAGGTGTGTGTGGAGGGAAGTCTTTTGCAAATGTAAATATAAACGTGTTGAGGTAAATCTGCATCTCCCCCTTCAGAACTGTGAAGCAACACTGCTGACAATGCTGTTCTACGGAACAGCTGGAGGGGTAAAAGACTTTTTGGTGCTCATCTTCACTCCTGCTTATGAATTTTGGCTTTTACCAGGGCAGTAAGACAGATTTCTATTAAAGTTGTCCTCAATTCAGCTGAACACTACTACTGGATGAGAGCAGTGCTTGCAGGTACTACCTTCCCATCACATAACTTGTCAGTCTTCAGGTATTCTGAAGTAAATAACCTGCTTGTATGGAGTACTCCACTGGTTTTCCCCATGGCCTGTTCTTGTATCTAATGTGCTGACTAATCCAGTTGCTTTAAGAAATCCCCACACCACCACTAATCATTATCTTACCTGCACCCAAACACACTTCTAACTGCCAAAAAACTTACAGTGGGTCTTGAAATAAAATCAAGACCAGACAAGCATCATCTTAGCCTGTCAAAGTAATAGTGTAGGTAATAATTTGCATGCTTGCAGACTGATACACAAATGAGATAGGGTAAGCATTAGAATAGACATTTCAGTAATAATCTGCCCACAGACACCTTTCCCCAGGAAGGAAATATACTTTAAATATTGTCTACACAGACATACAGTCTCTGAGGTTACCTTCTCAGGGGATGAAAAACGCTCATCATTTCATACATATGTTATTTTAAACCTAGGAGATATACAGTAGAAAAATACAGAACTAGGATTTTAGACACCATTTTCAGTTAAAATAGAGGTCAGTGTTTGTCTGCAGGGTAGGTGTGAGATACTGAAAAAAAAAAATGTTGAGTTTTGTGTGCAAAAGAACATTAAAGTCCAAGTCAGGCTGAATAGGACAGAGCAAAGAAGTAAGAATACAGAGCTTTGCTTTGGTATTGACCTAAAAATAAAACATAAACCTGAATATTTTCCAAAGTGCAGGTGCACAAGCAAAACTTTAAGCAGCAGGACTCAAAACTGCAGTGATTTTTCAGTCCTTTGCTTGGCCTGTCCTATTTATTAAAAGCTTGGTGTTTTATGTGACTAGCAGTATGAATGCACTGCTCAGAAGTTCATTCACTGTCATTCAGCACAAGCTGGCTGGTCGAGGACTTCCACAATGTACTGCTCCAAGTCATATAAAAAACATGATGATCCAAACTAGACTATTTATTTGGAAAATCTTTTTAATGTTTGCTTACTAATCAAGCTAATAAGCACACCTTGCTAAAGGCTGTCAGAAATAAATAAATGAATTAATCCTGTCGGTTTAAATCATAGAATGTTTGGGTTAGAAAGGACATGGGCACAGACACTTCCACTAGACCAGCACATCTAAACCTACCTTGAACATATCCAGTGATGGAGCATCCACAACTTCCTTGAGCAACCTTTTCCAGTGTCTCACCACCCTCAGAGTGAAGAATTTCATCCTAATTTCTACTCTAAATCTCCCCTCTTCCAGATTAAAGCCATTACCCCTCAATCCTATCACTAGAAGCCCTTGTAAAAAGTCCCTCCCCAGCTTTCTTGCAGGCCCTCTTAGATACTGGAAGGCTGCAAGAAGGTCTCCTCAGAGTCCCAGAACCTTCTCTTTTCCTGGCTGAACAACCCCAATTCTCTCAGCTTTTCTTCATAGGAGAGGTGCTCCAGACCCCTGATCATCTTTACGGCCCTCCCCTGGACTTGCTCCAACAGGTCCATGTCCCTCTTATGTTGGGGGCTCCAGAGCTGGCTGCAGCACTCCAGGTGGACTCTCACGAGAGCAGAGTAGAGGGACAGAATCACCTCCCTTGACCTGCTGGCCACACTTCTTTTGATGCAGCTCAGGGTACAGTTGACTTTCTGGGCTGCACTTGCAATTTGTTGGCTCGTGTTCAGCTTTTCATCAACCAGCACCCCCCATTCCTTCTCCTCAGAGCTGCTTTAAGCCACTCATCACCCAGTCTGTACTTGTGCTTGGGACCTCCTCATTTTCCATGTGCCTTAGCAGAGCCTTCAGGAGGATCTGCTCCATGATCTTGCTTGGCACAGAGGTGAGACTGACTGACTGGCCTGTAGTTACCCAGGTCTTTTTTTTTTTTTTTTTTTTTTTCCCCTTTTGAAAACTGAAATTATATTTCCCCTGTCCTAATCACTGGGAACATCATAAGTGCCAGCAATAACACCGAACTCCTTTGTACACAGTTTTGATCGAACAGCAAAGACTCTTGAAGCAACAAAGTAAACCCCATTTCCTGGATCTGGCGATTTTTCATACAACTAAACTAGCAATTCACGTCTGCATAGTGTCAGTCTTTGTTACCTGCTTCAAGATATCCAGCAAAGATGCAAAAGCTGCAATCTTTTTCTCTCCACTCCTGACTCCACCTTGAAAAATTGTCATCTTTTGATGAGTGTTCAAATTGTTTCAGGGCCTGGACTATGGCAAGTGGTTTTGATCAAGCTTATAGAAGAGAGTTTCCTACAGCTCTATGGTAGAACTCTGCAGTTAGTTGATTCCCATAACAGCAAAGCTGACACAAGGACATGTCTTCTAGTGTTCCCACTCTGACTCTTCCTATTTTGACAGGAAAGGGAGCAAACTTGGAAGCCAGCTGAGTTTATTCTAGAACTATGAGAGAATAGATAGTGATGGAATGAGGGTCAACAAATACAGCATCCAATATCCCCATCCTAGATTTAAAGAGCAATTGTAGAAGACATTATATAAATGTTAAGGTATTTTAACATCCCAGATGTAATATATCTTAGGTAATTTCAGAATTTGATTTCAGTTAAATATTCCATTTGAGTTAAATAGTTTGAGGAAAAGTGTGTTGAGAAGTTCCTTTGATATAAATGTTTACATGTCTTCCCCGCCCCCATCAGCTTAAATGTCAACCTGCAAGGCAACTTGGCTTGCCACAGCCTTTTCATCAATATTCTGCTCACATGTTGGTTTTAGGTTGTGGAGAATGGGTGTGTTATGGCTGTCTATGAAAAGTAGATAAGCTACCTACAATGTCCAGAGATGAATGTACATAAAAATGAATAAAGGTGTGAGAAAAGTCAATGGTAGATAACAATTCAGCAGATCTAAGTCAACAGAGCCAACAAAAAAAAAATCACAGGAGAAGAAAGACACAGGCAGAATGCTGGAGAAGTCTACAAGGTACTCTAAGTTTGTGGTAAAAGCACAAAGGATAAAATAGCAACGTGAAGTAAGCATCATTTAAAAAAAAACCTTATATGCATCTTGACCTGCAGCTGACACTAGCTTTAAGTTGTGCCAAAGAGTTAGCTCTGACACTTTTATGCTACCAAAATACTTTCTCCTTCAAACAATGGAATTATCTCCTCCCACACATACCAAGATGCTCTAGAATTCAATGTAACTCAGTACATACAAAGATTTGGGCAACATTCATTTCATATTTGTAAGTTGCAATAATAACAAGGGAAGGAGCTCTCTTGCGAAAAGATACTAAATGTTTTGGGTTACCAGAAAAAGGAAAAAAAAAAAAAAAAAAAAAAAGAACTTGAGGATAATTTCTTTTAATAGAGCAAACTGTAACAAAAAGCATTAAGGGAAAAGTACGTCCTGTAAAATGCTCTGCTCAGCCTGGTGTTTCTTGCCCGTGCTCGCTCAGGAACCTTATTCACTAGGGAGGATTACTCACTTTTTAAGCATTTTAAGTGCAGGTCTCCTTGGCTTGTGGGTTTCTACACTGGCTTCAGTCCTGTGCAGTTCTTATTTCAAACCCTGACTGAGAACACAGGTGTCATTGGGTGGCTGGTTCCCAAGGCATATGCTTTCCTCTCAGGTCATTTTGTAGCCAAGCCAAGCAAGAGGATGCCCTGGCATTGCCAAGTAGCAGATTGAGAGGCTTCACTTCAGATTGACAAAGGCAACATAGTGCCTGTAATTCTTTTGCTCTACTGTTTGTCTTGACATTAAAGCACCATATCTTTCTCAAAGAAACGCTACAGCTATATAGGAGCTTTCACCTGGAGTATTGCATCCAGTTCTGGGCTCCCCAATTCAAGAGAGACAGGGATCTGCTCAAGAGAGTCCAATGGAGGGCTACAAGGATGATTAAGAGACTGGAACACACACCTTATGAGGAAAGGCTGAGACACCTGGGGCTCTTGAGTCTGGAGAAGAGAAGCCTGAGAGGGGATTTGATAAATGTTTATAAATATCTGAGGGCTGTGTCAAAAGGAAAGGCACAGCCTCTTCTCACTCGTGCCCTGTGATAGGACAAGGGGGAATGGATACAAGCTGGAGCACAAGAGGTTCCACCTTAACATGAGGAGAAACTTCTTTACTGAAAGGGTCACAGAGCACTGGAACGGGCTCCCCAGAGAGGCTGTGGAGTCTCCTTCTCTGGAGATTTTCAAAACCCGCCTGGATGCGTTCCTGTGTGACCTGTGCTGGATTGTATGATCCTGCTCTGCCAGGGGGGTTGGACTCGAAGATCTCCAAGGTCCCTTCCAACCCCTGACACCCTGTGATACCTGTGAAATATTAGTGATAAAGAGCCTACGGGCAATGTTCCACCACAGGGACAGACTAGATGTCACCAAGTTTTCTTTCTGACTTCAGAACATTTGAATTTAGAACTCATGTAACAAGGAACACGGACATGCCAAAACTGAACTTCTGAATGGATTTTACAGGACATTCACAGAAGGTGATGTTCTGTATAATTACTAATATTCTCAGGGTAACTGTAATTTTAATAATAATACATGTCATTAAAATAATAATAATAAAAAAAGGATCTGCTGTGCTATGACCTTGATGGTTAATTTACCAGTTTGACTTTTGAATGTCACATGCTTTCTAATGGCTTCAGAGGAGTGCAAATCCATTTACAATTGCTTTGGAACTTGAAAACAAAGGATCGCATTATAAATTAATTAAGGAAAAAAGTGAATGTTCACCCAGAACACTGTGTTAAGAATATAGATGAGTCATTGAAAGAAAAAAAAAAATTAAAAAAAAAAAAGGAGAAAAATAATTGAATGAAGTTTTATTTTTTTCTGCATCACTCACCATGTATCTAGCAAGCATTAGAATTTACGGTGTTAACTGATGAGTTAAAGCACAACTTTTTTTAGTCTCTCCTCTACATTCCATGATGGAATTGGCATCACTAAGCCTCAGTTGAAGGAACCAGAAGACTGCATTTCTCTCAGCCTTCAGAAACACCACCATACCATATTTTTGTTTGAAATCAGTAATGCACAGTCTAACTAGTTTTCTGCAAAACTCTACCCTTTCACTGTATTTCTAATCTACTGCTTCAATCTGGTGCATCCACAAAGCTCCCCACTGGAGAAGGCACTTGTCCCATTGCACCAGCCCCAAACCCAAACACTGCAGTTACTCAGTCTCCACAGGCCCCCCACAGTGAGCCCTGACCCTAAACCTTGACAGCACTCAAAGCAAAACTTCTAATTCCAAGATGCTATTTATCAGTCACTACACTTTTCTGGTAGAAATAAAAAAGACTCCCAGTTTAGTCATCTATAAGTCAACCTAGAAAGAGTAAAAACCATTTTTTTTTTTCTCCCCCTTCTGTCAGCCACATTCAAGAAATTTAAAACTGACTGTTCTGCTGGCAGAAGAGGAAGGGGGAAGGGTATCCCTCCAGCTGTGAGCAGCAATCTTGGCGCAGAGAGAGGCTCACATCCAACTGCTGCAGACTGGAAAAGTCAGACTGAGGGTAGTGAAGCAGTCCCACGGCAGGTCTAGCTCCCAACTGTCCCTGAGTTTTTCATGAGCCATCTTCATTGTCCTCGGAATGGAGGTTTCTCTTCAGTAAGTATGCAGATCTGGAAAGACTGAAAAAATGTCAGTTTTAAAAGCCATAGCTGTGTTGTTTTGCGCGTCTTTCACCTCCTTCCCTCACTCTCATTCATGATGCCCTGCTCATATTTTTACAGCTTTTACCTATATTACTGCTTTTCGCCACAGTTTCTTTTTCTTTTTCTTCTCTCCTGTCACTTCTGTGTATTTTAATGTCATATCCCAACTTCCTAGTGTGATACGCACTGGAGAAGGTTGGAAGTTGATAGAGTCTTACAAAAAATGAGCAATGAGAGGCGGTGTATTGACTTCTCTGGATTTACATTTCACACACCATTCACAGGAGCCTAATTGATTTGTGGATCTTGTCAGCTGTCTTCCTCAAGAAAAAAAAAAAATTGTGTATGCAGTCCAGCTATATTCAGGGCAGTTAAGAATCACAATTTGATTTAAAAGTAATAACAGAATTCAAAACAGAAAACAATCACCTTTTTTGGTCTGTTACTTTTCTAAATGAGGTCAGAGCCAACACTTCTACTGAGTTCAAGAGGAAGACTTCTCTGTCTTTATTGTCAAGTAAACACAGTTAAACTATATTAACCAGAGATATGCAGACAAAAAACATGGACCATATGTAAGGCCAAATTTGTTAACCAATCACAATGAATTCACTGTTTCTAAATGAGTGCAGAAGTCAGCCCTACAAGACATTTTCTTTTATTTAGGATTTCAGGAAGCTCTGCTGAGTTTACCAAGATCTGCTTTTTTGTTTCGTGTACCCAGAGTACCTCATACAGTGGACTACTGCTCCATGTCTGAGACTGCAGGATATTTCTGGAGCATAAATTCAAACAAACAAACAAAAAAAATCCCAGTGTGCTATAAAATCCTTTCATCTGGCATCTTTCCCTAGAATATTTCCATTGTTTATATTAAGATTGCCATTTTGAGACCAAGTTAAGACCACCTTTCTAAAAGCTTAACGTTTAACTATTTTAGAACACCTGCACACAGGTGGTGGCATAGCCCTTGAAATGTAGAAGATTGTCATAAAACCAAATCAACCAACCAACAAAACCTAAAAGAAAACAAAACAAAACCAACAACAATAAAAGCAAGCCAAACAAAATAAAAAAAAAAAAAACCCAAACAAATAAACAGAAAAGCTCAACAAAACAAACAAACAAAAAGAGCCCAAGAAGAACATTGAGGTGGATGTCAGCTTCATTGAAAAAGTCTTCAGGCTTTAGAAACACCTTCTGCAGAGAGAGAACCTAAAGCTTGATTATTTTTCCAAGCAGAAAGAAGGAGCCCACTGTTGCTAGTACACCATTAGCTGAAGGTTGCTTAGGGATGGGAATGAAGTTGAGTTCCTTGGAAGAGACAGCCCAAGAACGGCCACACGAGAGCCAAGTGTCCAGTCACCCTGCAGTGCAGCTGACAAACAAGGCAGGGGAAGACAGGTCTAGCTCTAGCTGTAACTGCTGGAAACATTCTCTTCCAAAACAAAACTGAAGTAAATTATTAGCTGGAGCAGGTGGCTGACTACACCCAGAATGATTAATATCTTCATGTGCAAGAAGCTGAAGGAAAGTTCCCAGACTCTGCTAACACTGACCACTTCTTTTGACTGATAGATAATATTAGGGACCCAAAGTGCAGGGAAGTAGCTCAGGATTTGCTTCATGAGGGCAAATCTACACACCTTTGCCCCCTTCATTTGTGTGAAACTTTTTCAGGAACTGCTGCTTTTTTTTAAAGGTAAAAGCTCTCTGCAGTTGGCTCTGCCATGCTCTTGGTGGATCCTACATAACCACAGGCTCTTGCTTCTCTTTAGGGGAGATTTTTCTGAGGTACAGATGGGAGTTACATGCCCAATTGCCATTATCTCCCGAAGACAATTACATGCTTAACTGCCCTCTGTGCCATTTATAACCGTCCCTTTTAGAGTCAGATGTTCATGATTACATAGATTATCTGCAATAGGTTTCACAACAGCAGTACTTTGAGGTACTTCTTTTAAATGCTATTGGAAGGTTTGACAACATACACAAAATATAGAGTAATGATCATGTAGTCCATGGATTGTTTGTTTTAAGAAGCTGAGATTTTCATGCTAAAATAGGATACATTTTTAAGGAAACATACCCTCAGTCTAAAATATATGTAATTATGGTTTATTCTGTTGCTCCAGTGGATTAAAATGTTCATTACACAAGCCACAGATAAAATGTAATCTGGGAGGTTGATGACTTTTTGCAACATCACAGAAGACTAAAGGGGAGATTTTGTTGTAAAATAGTTGATTCTGCAGTAGAAAATTATGTCTACTATGTGGTAAATAAGGGTTGCTGTCGCTTTCAGCTCTGGACTTGCATTATTTCATTTTTCTTAGTCTAGCTGGCTGTAAATCTTTGAAATTGCATAATGCCAATTAAAGAAAAAAATAAAGAGTAAATTGAGATACCAGTATTCATAGAGGAATGCTGTTGGCTGAGGCCCCAGATATTTTTTATGTCTCCAGTGATTTGCCTGTAACTGTTCCAGGAAGTTTGGGAAAAACTTTGCATTGACATCATGCTGCAAGTGCTGGAAAAGCTTTACCCTGGGAAAGATTTGAGCCCTAGTTCAATGTCCTGGGTAACCTATCCTATGACTTCTATGGATATTCTCAAGGTTAATGAATTCAGCAGAAATCTAACCCGTCTGCCCCCCTTTCAAAGCTCTTTTACTGAAGGGAAAGTTAACAAATTGTTTATTTTTGTGCTATTTTTCTCCGGATTTCTCTCTTCTCAAAGTCTTGGAAATTGTTTTGTTTGTTTCTTTAGTTTTATTCCTCTCAATACAGCTGAACAACTATGAACCAGTTAAAGGGAAAGAGCCATGATATTTTTCTAAATTGTTTTTAATGCCCACAGTAAGTTATTCTCACTACCAAAATAAAGAGATTAAGAATGACTCTCCTCTTCCTCATTCATGAGCTTAAAACTTAATTCTTTCTTTATCAAAATGAAAAACAATAGACAAAAAGACAATAGACCAAAATAAAAACTAATTCTGGAAAACAAGAAAGCCAGTGTGCTATTTAGCCTCAGTTCAGGAAGGCAGCCACTGTAGAAGGATAAACCATGTAAGAGCTGGCTTCTGCGGAGTGAAGAAAGCATCCAATATCTATTAGGTTCAGTGGTTAATTGTGCAGTAGAAGATGCAGTAGAACTTCCATTTTGAGTGAGGTTTTGTTTTCTAGGAATTATTTACTTTACTTTCACTTGTTAGCACGTGGTTGTGCTCTTCTGATCTAGACTGTGTGACTCCGGGATGATTCAGTCTCTACAGAGATATCAAAGACCTGGAAGCCACACTGCTCTCCTCAAGGTACCCATATCTCTCTGACTACAGGAAAGCTAGATGACATTTTTAAGGCTAGAGGCCTTATTTTTAGGTGACCAAAGTTAGCCAAGAAAGAGGCCAACTAAATAAATTCCAATAATTGTCTTGCTCTTCTCTTCCAAGGTAAATGCAGCAATGGGAAAGGTGCAGAAAAGTTGTCAAAAAGAAACTTGTGAGAAGCAGAAAGAACTGTTTCTGATAAAAGTTGGGGAAAAAAATAAATCAGGAAATAGAATGACCTTGAATGTTCACAAGAAATTAACTTCTATTGCTGTTGTTTCTAAACGTGCCAGTTTTTCCTGACTTCTTATTCTTGAAGCACATTTTCTTCATAAATACGTTGTAGGGGAAAAATTGTTTTTATAACCTCTCACATTTGTCAAATTGAGACCCCAATACCTCGTTTTACTTTGCTGATATTTCACAGACAAGGGTAAGTAACATCTTAGAAACAATGCTAACACTGTGTGTGCTTGTTTTTAATAAAACTGTCAAGTACTAAAACCCTGTGAGTGCATAGGTATATTTATAGATCGGTTCTCTCCAAATGGATAGGAAGAAATATTTTTAACATCACATTCCCAAATGTAACGCTAGGGAAACACAAGCTAACTCATTACAACAAATATTATAAAGATATGAATGCAGGTCTTGGACAGAAATAGACAAGGCCATAAACTATTGAGTAGATTCAGTAAAAAATATTCATTTCAAATTTTATTTAAAAAAGACTTTTAAATGCATTCTAAAAATAATTTGATTCTAAGAAGAGGGGAAAATCAAAAGAACTATTAGAAACTATTTTGTTTCCTTTCACATTTGGTGTGGCTTTACTGTTGTATCAGCCTTATTCAAGAAAGGGAATCTACTGTTAACATATCAGAGTTGATCATAAGCCTCACCCAACTTCAAAAATACATTATTTAATTCTGTATAAGGTAAGCAAACACAGCTATAGACAAATTATACCCTATACTTTAAGTTCAAGTACTTGCCTCTAGTACACAAGTATTTAAAATCACTTTCAGAGGTACCAACTACAAAAATCCCAGTGAATTTAGCCAGGAGGAGAGTCCAGGGGTTAGATCTACAATAGTATTTAGGCCACTAAACCACATCAGCTATTTTAGTGGAAGTTGGATGCTTAAATAAGTTTAAGGATATGGTTATCAGACTGAAAAAGCATATTAAGTACTGAATTTCTTAAATATCCAGATCACCTGTAAAATTGCTGGCCCTAAGTAGTTAGGCAGATTTACTCTGTAAGCTTGCAATAGCAGCAATACTTTTGGACACTTTTTAACAGATGTACGGAACCCATCAAGTTAATCAAACATTACCTGAACCTGAAAGTCTCAAAGAAAGGGTATCTCAGTCCTATCTTCAAAAGATAATTTAGCTCATATCTTCAGATAATGTTTTAAGTAATTTCTTAAGAGTCAGAAACCCAACTCAAGTTAATCCCTTGCCTTCACATAATGAAGTTACTTTCTGAGGTTATTTTCAGCTTTTATCAAACCTGAAAGCCACTACTATCCTTGTGGCCAGCCAATAAACCCATCCAACTTATAAATAGTCATCAGAACCCCCATGCATGTTACCTTGTTCTATATCAACTCCACAAATGCTAAGAGATGCGGCCTAAACCGTACACTTCAATGTGATTCTTCTGAAAGGATCAGTACTTACAGATGTCCTTCATTTCACTATTGGTGGCAATGAGAAACTGAGAATGCTCAGCTCAAGAATGAAGTTTCTCATGGACTTTAAGGACACTTCAGCTTTTAAGAGTAGAAATAATCTGGCCCAATGTAGATGTCAACACAATTAATCATCCTGGGTTCCCTTGACAGTCAATGGAGATCTATTCAGAGTAGACAGTGGAGTTCAGGTTGTGACTCATATCATCCTAAAGTACATACTTAAAATAGGTCAGAGAAACCATGCCCTAATAAGGCCTGTTTCTCTTCATAGACTACAGATGGAGCCTAAGATGATGAACTCAGCTGAAGATAGCTATTAAAATTAATCCATGCCTATATTATGTAATACAGCCTTTGTGGATGTAGTCTATTTTTCCCCATGACCTGTTTTCTGAAGAAAAGGATGAAAAATTTTCAAGTATAAATATTTTTAGGCCTAGAATCTTGCAGATTTACCTGTAAAACACATCCCCAAACTGTACCTATTTTAAGGTTACGGTAAAAAAAATAGTGTAAAGAGACTCTTGAAGAATCGAGTTCTTCAAAGAAGAAAAGAAGTAAAAATTAGTCATGGGATGTCAAAAGCAAAGAGATTTGAATGTCTAATGGAAATTGAGCAAGCATACTAATTGGGTTTCTTTGAAAGACTATATGTTAGGAAAGGGAAAATCTGATCTAGGAAATGTTGGCATTTCTTACCTTTTTTTTTTTTTTTAATCAGAAAGGGAATGTAGCAAAAATAGCTAGTTCTGTTTTAGTAAACGTGTTAATGTAAAATCCTTCTTTCATTCATTCCATCATATTTTACGTCTGGAGAAAAAAAAGAACATTCCAGTAGTCACATTTTATTCACTTCAGTTTTTTTCAGTGCACATGAATCCACACTTATGCAACCTCTGACCACTGATTTTGAAAAATAAAACTCCTAGGAGCATAACTCTTTTTCAAAAGCACCATTTAAAACCTTAAAAATAATTGCTTGTGTTCCACTCCAACTACACAATATTAAGCTCTGTCCATTAAGAAGTTTCTAAAGAGATTTTGATAGGAAGATTTATAATGAATACCTTGACTAATAAAAAAAAAACCCAACCCAAAAGTGTATGTATTTATCTTTACATTAGTCTGTCTCTTTCAACGGGAAATGTTATAGAACTGTGATTACCAGGCACTGAGGGTTTTTTTTAACATGTAAAATAGAGAAGAGAGGGGACAAGCTGCGGTGAGGAAAATGCAAGCATTGTACAACTCACCAGACCTCCTGTCCCAGAGAGATTTATTTATTGGAAATTATGGCGAGAGGAAAAAGACTAAATAACTTTAAGTCCCTAGTTATTATGTCATATGTAGCTGCATAGTACTATATAGCCACAATCTGCTGTTTTGTAAACCGAGCTGTCAAACACTTGTTATTTTAAAGCTGCAGATTTTCAAGGTCCTCCGACAGCCAGTGGTTCCAGCTCTCAGCCTGATTCATGGCTGGCTCTGAGACAGAGGAAGTTCGTGTCTGCTATAATCTAAACACTTTGCAAATGGAGCATTGGAACAGTGGTGAAAGAAGAAAATAACCTAAACCCTATAACCCAGACAAAAATCCTGCAAAGCTGCCGGGGAGAAGAGAAAGGAAATAAGTACAACGGCATAGTCTGCAAGATCAGCAAATGTATTAACATGATTTTATTTCCAAAACTCTGAGAGTTTCAGGCAGGGGGAAGAAGTTGATTTTAAGCCACTTTAGCTGAAAAGCAGTGAAAATTAGTCTCTGTCAAAAATATGAAAACAATGTCCCAGATGTGTACTTCTGTAACATCTGTATTTTCCATTTCAAATGTAAATACAATAAGGTTGGATGTAGGAGGATTTCTCCTTCTCTTCCCCCCCCCGCCTCCCACCCCTGAGAGTTGTGTTGAGCCCTTACACTGAGATCAGTGGAGGCTTATAAAGCAGGAAGATATGTGGATAATTTCAACTGCACTGAACTCTAGATCTACTGTTTCAGAGGCAACAGGCAGACAGTAAAGGGAAGATGTGATAACATGCCTCTATAATATTGAGATAATGAGATCAAGACACATCTATTGCTTATTCTTTCTTAAATGCTAAAAAAATGTCCAAATATAGAGGAAAAAGAAATAAATTAAAGGCTCTCTAATTAAGCAAAAGTATCTAGAAAAAAGTACCTAGCAAAATTCACCTAGAATTAATTTCCCCAGTTCTCCCACATTTGTGGTCTTCCTTGTCCACAGCATTAACTGTGTTTGTTACCTGTCTAAGCCTCATTTTCTGTTCCCATCTTACCAACTTCCATAGAGCAACCCTCATCAAAACACTCTGCCAGGATAAGAGAGACTTTCCATCTGTCCCTGTACAGCTTGATCTGACCAAGTGTAGAAGATGCTTATTTTAATTGCTTACATATAACTGGCTATATATATATATATATATATGTAGCCTCAGGATAGCATTCTAGCTACAAGCTTCTCTCAAATGTCAGGAAAAAATATGTTTCTGGATAAAAACTTGGTAATTCTGTCCTACCAGACCTTATGGCAACATAAATCAAGTGTTTTGTTGTAGTTTGTGTCTGGTGAGCTACAGCTCACTGCTTTAACATTTGTTTTATAGACAGTAACACAATACAGCAGGAATCATTGCAAAAGGGAAGAATTCATGAGAAGAAATAGTAGTATCAGTTGTATACATTCTGTACAGAAAGACACCATGCTGAAGATTTTGGCAATTTACTTGAAATGTTTATAGCAGCCATAACACTCGGCTTTCAGGAAAAAAAAAAAAAAAAAAGAAAGAAAAGAAAAAAGAAGAAGAAAAAAAAAAAGATTTATGAGCAGCTGGAATTTACATACATTGCCTGGAATGTGTGGAGGAATCGATCTGGTGGTTCATGGCCGTCCGAAAGCTGGATGCCTTAAAGTAGAGCTATGGAGAGTATGGAAAGTAGGCTCACAAAGCATCTGCAAACTTGTACCAGCATTATTGCCTTTGTCATCAGGCAATGGAAAAGCTTTTCTAGCTTTCAGGTTTAAAACTGAAGTAATTAAATCTCCCTCCTCTCATTAAAAAAAACCCCACACAATTGTCTGCTGTTGGTCTGAAGAATTGCACTGAGTGAATGTAAATTTTAATTTCATGGTGAAAGTGTTAAATTATTGCCATCTAAGCTGTCTGCCAATATTACTTGAAATCCCACCACATTTTAATAATTCTCCTTTTGTTTTGGATGGAAAACCATATGCGTTATGATTTGGAAGTTTTTATGTGCAGTTAGAGCCCTGAGAACTACAACATTCAATTCACTTAATTGGAGTGAGAGGAAATTATCATTTCTGAAATAATTTGTGTCCTTTTGTGCATCCATGTGTACATGCACCTCTGTATATAAAATGAGACTTATTTTCTCATTCATCCTGTGTTAAAATATGAGAAACTGCTTACAATTTCAATAGAACATATAGCTGAGTGTTCTAAATTAAGCTCAAAACAATTCTTGGAGTGCATTTAAATAGAAAGCTGTCCTTCTGAACCCCAGAATTTCTTCCTTGCATTTTCTTTCTTATCTTTTATGACACTGACATAGGTTTGTCATCAATTCCTTGTCTTCACAGTGCACTGGATTATATTTTTCAGATTCCCAAACTGTAGAAATTAGAACCATCCTCTTTGCTATAGAAAAAAACCAGTGATTTTTCTTTCAGGAGTGCAGAATGAATGACAAACTTGACAATGCAAACTTGAAGTTGCATTAGCAAAGATAACCACACGGAGATGTTTTCAGAGTGGTTTTAAAGGTATAAAATAGAGAAATGGGAAAAGCTGGAGAAAAAGAATAGCCAAGTCTCAAATACCTATGAAATGATCAGTTTCTGTTTAGGTATTTTCTGGAAAAAAACAAAACAAAACAACCAAACAAACAACCAAACACCCCAAACAACAAACTTCTGTCCAGAAAGTAAGCTTAGAATTGCAAATCCAACCAAAGTTATGTTCCCAAGTCCTGTTTCAGTACCTAAGCTTCCATTAGAACCCCTGAGCTGAGCACACAGAGAAGATTTAAGAGCTCATCTATCCTTCCTTGGGTATCTGAGCTATCTTTCAAGAAAGCAGAAATGGAACCTCTGAGATTTTCCTTTCCTTTTTCCTCCTCTTGGTGAACAGAAAAGTTACCCAGGCTGTAGAAAAGTAGGATTCAGTACCCTCTTTTGCCAAAGGAGTTTTTGCTCACACCCTGTGTGCTAATAATATACCATAAATTATCTGGCAACAAAAGATGACCATTAGCAGCACACCCTAATTCTAGAGCTATTCCATTTTGCAAGGACTCACTGTTTGGTTTTTTTCCCTGAACAAAGACTTAGACTTAGGTCTCGATTGCATTGGTGAGTCTGTTTCTGCAAGAATATCTCCTTTGTTTCCCTGTGCAGATTTAATTATTCAGTGAGATACTGATAGCAACTGAAACCTTGAGGTTTGGAGAGTCCTCTCACAGCACAGAAGAAATCATCTTATGGCAAAACTACTGGAAAAATGCTGAGGTACAACAATCCTCTCTTCCCAGTGGCTGCAGACATGGACAGTTCTGTGCATGCCTAGAAACTCACTGTTGGAGAAGTCTAACGAGAGAAAATTAAACATTGATAACATCGGATAGAAAATAGGGAGGAATCTTGGCCATCAGGAAAACTCAAAAAAAAAACCCCCAAACCCAAAAACCAAATCCCATCCATCTTACCCAGATATCTGAGGTGTCTACAAGAATCCAAGATGTATGTCTTGAACCAAAATTGTCTTACTGAGCCAATATTGTCCCCGTCCCTGCATTTGCTGAGGTAACTAAATGTGCATTTCCTGCCTTATTTTTCTCTGCAGTTCTGCTGACCACATAATACATGCCCAATCTATGACAAGCCAAGCATTACTCTGTGCTCTTGTTAATTATTGAGTTGATACTGTTGTCTACACATATATTTCTAGTGCCATTTGAAGCACACACAACGCTGACAGAAGGAAGATGGGACCATCTCTAACTGGGATGTCCTGGTGTGGCAGCTAGAGGCAAAGCAGGTATCCTCAGACATTTCAAATGGTCTTGTGCTTTGACACCCTATCTGAGCTACTCCACATATAGATACCCTAGAGGCATACACCTGAAATTGGGGTTCAATCACTGGCAATAAATCCTGCTCAAGAGTCACAGACTCTGAATCTGGGACATAACTCAGTGGAGTCCCTTGGGATCCACCCCAGAGCCCTTTCTTCCCTAGCAAGGACTGCTTATGGAATCAGTAACTGAAGGAAAGTGAGAAGAAAATCCCAAGAGAAGATATCTGTAAGCTTAATTCGCTGCCTAGAATACAAGAGCAAAGTGGTAATGGTGGAAGTTCTTAAGGTTTACGTCAAATAGCTTACTTCTTTAGGTTTGGATGTTTTAGAACCAGCCTTGACTGTGATTTCACATGTATATCCTGAAGATCCATGTAATCATAATGCATATTACAAATAAGGTTTACTGGTGAAGACCTAACCTTGTAAACAAGTCTTGTTTACACACACACACAAAAATAAAAGACAATTGGGCTCTTCTTTTGTTTCAGAGTTTACATGGTCAGAAGCTGAGGTCATTATTTTTGACCTGTGAGGACTGGAAGACACAGTAAGTAGCCTCGTGAAGCTTTTACAATGAATCCTGTACATAATGCCCACAACAGATATGCATAGTGTCTCCAAAGAAACAGTTATGATGTATTGTGTTTGAATAACGACTCAGGACGTTCTATCATCATCTGTTTACACAATAAGTCATTTGAAACATTTCAAAATATGGTGTATGCATTTTTATGATTGTCCTAAGTGCACGGAAGGGAATTGCCACAGCCTAGCTTCATAAACTTTGTAAACCTTTCCTGGAAAGTGCTTTTTTATCCCCATCCTCTTCTGCTCAAACAAAAATGTGAAGGAAACAGAACACACAAATAAAACTGCATTAAAATAGTCCCATGTGTCTGGCTAAAACAAAAGACAGGAAATTCTTAAATGTGTGGTTATAAACTAAAAAATGCCTATAAACATGGCTTCCTAGTGTCCTAGGTTTATGTATTCATAATTATTTTACTATCGACATTTTCTTTGTTTATGTATATACAAACTGCATTGGTCTCAGTGCCAAGACCACATTCTTAGTCTGAGATCTGGAACAGAAGCCCTGTTGCCACTGGCTTCTATTTCAGCATTTAAAAGAGGGAACTGAATGAAGTCCCTGGATTTCACCTCCTGGAAGCTTTATGATTGAAGGACATTTCTAATCTTTAGCCATTATCCATTGTGGAGATTGAGGTCTAGATTCATTTTTACAAGAATTAAATGGTGTCTCTTATGAATGGTTACAAATCTCTGCAGGGTGAGGGTCAAGCAGAAGGGGCCAGGCTCCTGTCAGTGGTGTCCTGGGACAGGACGAGAGGTAATGGTAACAAGCTGAAACAGGAAGATCCACCTCAACATGAAGAAAAGCTTCTTCACTCTGAGGATGACAGAACCTGGAACAGGCTGCCCAGGGAGGTTGTGGAGTCTCCTGCTCTGGAGACTTTCAAGCCCTGCCTGGACCTGTTCCTGTGTGGCCTGCCCTGCGTGAT
>JAAGNO010013644.1:52486-62933 GCA_033439905.1 Ceryle rudis | reverse complement strand
AGATGACCTTTAAGGTCCCTTTCAACCCTGACAATTCTATGATTGTACGATTTCAGTCCCTTTCTCAATTTAGATCTACAAAGGATGTTTAAATCTAAACCTGAAAATACGGCCCATATGTTCATGGATATTCTTGCAACATTTGCTTGATTGTGATATATCCATTTGTTTAGGTTCATCCAAACATTTTATTGGTAGACATCTCGTTTTTTGTTTCTTTAGTTAAAGGAAAAATTAATTTTGTATACAACAGGTATCCTATTATTAGCGAAATACCCAGAAATGATTTGTACTTGCATTTGGTAACCATTATGGGTTGTTTTCCCATACTGTATCAGGGAAAAAAAGTGTCATAGAAAAGTATAATGGAAGACTTTGGAGCTAAATATTAGGAAAAACCTCTCACTTCATAGGTCTAGCAGACATTGATTTTAATAATTTGGGGGAAAAAAAAAATATAAGCTTTTCCTGTTTCAAATTAAAGTTTTATTTAATTAATAAATACCTCATGGCTATTTTGTGTCATCACCTCTAGAAAATTCATTCCAAAGTTATTAAAGCACCTGCGAAGATTTGAAATTGTAGACCACTGAATAGTGGAAAATTTTAAGTATGCTGTGTCCTGAATGTAGTTTTTTCCTACAGAAAAAGCAAAACCAATACAGAGGTGAAAACAAGCTATGGCAGGCTGTGCATGGACATCACTAATGGTCTGTGCCTTTGACTCTACATTTTCTGAAATTAATTTAAGCTTCACTTGCTAGCTTTGTTTGGTATACTCAAGTGATATATTTTTCCTCTACATTATTAAAACTCTGCCAGGATTATCTAATACCTGAGTTTTAAAACATGTTTTCTGGGCAGTTGCTAACGGCTGTCTGCATTGAAAGCCTATTTAAAAGCTGCCAGAGTGTCTCTGTAGACACGTCGAGCAAGGGCTACCTTATAGCAAACAGACTATTGGCGGTTTGAGAAAGCAGACACAGGCAGATTTAGGTGTTTTCCCTTACTCCTGTAAGGGAGTCATTCCTCATGCTCGTGGCATGTGTAGTCACTGGGCCCTGTAGGCTTCATCATGGTTACTGATGGTGGGTGGTGTACGTGGATATGCTGTTTGAGTTGCAGCTAAGTCATAGAATCACAGAATGGTGGGGGTTGGAAGGGACCTCTGGAGATCAGCGAGTCCAACCCCCCTGCCAGAGCAGGGTCACCCAGGGCAGACCCCACAGGAACAGATCCAGGTGGGGCTTGAAAGTCTCCAGAGCAGGAGACTCCACAACCTCTCTGGGCAGCCTTTTCTAGGCTCCATCACCCTCACAGTGAAGAAGTTTTTCCTCATGCTGAGGTGGAACATCCTACATTCCAGCTTGTGACCGTTACCTCTTGTCCTATCCCAGGGCACCACTGACAAGAGCCTGGCCCCTTCTACTTGACCCCCATCCTGCAGATATTTGTAAACATTCATAAGATCCCCTCTCAGGCTTCTCCAAGTCACTCAGAAAGTTTACTGCTTCTTCTGCTACTCTTCCCCAGCATGTTGAGCAAAGCCAACACTCCCTGTGCAGTCCCTTCCCAACCTGCCAAAATGCTTTTACTTCACCTAACCATGTTTAAAAGTGATGGTGCTATTTACAGAACCAGATTAGAGACTAAACCTGCAGGCAGAGCAAGAGGGACGGTATAACCAGATGTGGGGATGGTGAAACTCCAGAGATAGAGACTTCAATGTCTGAAAGCAGCTGAGCTGTGGTTGGAACAGCATGTTGGTCTGCAGCTGGAGAGGTCTGCAACCACACAGATAAATAGCTGCACATCCTTATGGAAATATTCAAAACCACTCTATTTCAAAATAATCCTAATGACCTGTGATTCCTCCTGGGGACTTCTGTGCAATTTAACTGTAGTTATAGGGGACTGGCACTGACTAGGGCTGGCTGGTGTGTGGTAATACCTGTTTGTTTGTGGTGAGTGGTGGTGGTGATTCAGCCTGATGTCTAGCATACACCAAAGAGCATTAATTCCACAAAGACAGCAGGAAAGCAACATTTGGAGAATAGATTTAAAACAGGCAGGGTAGCAGTTTTCTGGAGGGAGTGTGGTAAACAAAGGAGGAAATCTGAAGAACGGAATATGATCAAAGGTAATCTGGTGAAACCATTTAATTTGTAGAAGAGTTTAGTCTCAACCGACAAAGATAAATCAGAGATGGGAGAAAACACAGCAGGTTGGGGAGGAAAAGAAAGGAAGGCAGGTGACAGAAAGTCTGTGTCAAGCCTGCTGACCAGAGAGGCTACTGCCTCCAATTCCACCCCACAACTGCTCATCATCCCCACAGACTGCTGGCTGAAACGACTGTCTGATCACACTGCCATGACCGCACTGACCTACCCCTGTCAAAATGAATAAAATCAGCTTAAATAGAAACTCTTTGCTGACTGGACTCCCTGACTGCAACTATTTCAGAACTGTTCAGAAAAGCAGTTCACCTTCTAATTTGGAAAAGGCAAGCTTACCTCAGTAAACAATAAGATAATGAGGGCAGCAATGTTATTATTTTATATAAATGCAGCCACTCAATGACACGTGTCTAATCACAACCATCATCATTCAGAGGATGATGCAGCTATGCCTACTTTGTGAGG
Source organism: Ceryle rudis (assembly GCA_033439905.1). NCBI lineage: Eukaryota > Metazoa > Chordata > Aves > Coraciiformes > Cerylidae > Ceryle > Ceryle rudis. Next base: position 60,291 of record JAAGNO010013644.1, on the reverse strand, counting down.
TGTGGCTGAACGGTGCTGCTCAGAAGCACAGCCAGGTGACTACACCAAACTGGCCAAGGTCACAGCTTTTCATAGTGTTGCTCAAAGGAGAAGCATATGAGCTTGAACTGTAAGTCCTTTCATTATATACTTCTGGAAAGGGATGGATACGTATGGAGAAAAGAGTGCTCCAGAAATCCTGACCAATCATCCAGAAGAATGAGAAAAAGGAAGGATCCCATGATTTAGGCCATCCTTCCCATACACTTATTAAAGCATTCACTACAGATCACTTTCAGAAATGGCATCTTAGGCAGATGGACTTTGCACATGAGCAGGATTGCAGGCTTTGGAGTTCTTGAGAGTCTGTACGCACTCCTACAGAAATGATCCACGATGGTAATGTGGGTGACATCCATAAGCTCTTTGTGACCCTGTGATTTTAAGTGTTTCCACACTGTTTTCCTGAATAAGTTAATCAAAGACCTCACTTTTTTTAATAGATTTTTTAAAGAATATTTTAACAATGGACACTAGGTGTTAACAATGGATTGAGCAGGCAGTCTCTTTCCAGGATGAGAGGTAATGGTCACAAGCTGAAATACAGGAAGTTCCACCTCAACATAAAGAAAAACTTCTTCACTGTGAGGGTGACAGAGCCTGGAACAGGCTGCCCAGAGAGGTTGTGGAGTCTCCTCCTCTGGAGACTTTCCAGCCCCACCTGGATCTGTTCCTGTGTGGCCTGCCCTGGGTGATCCTGCTCTGGCAGGGGGGTTGGACTCGATGGTCTCCAGAGGTCCCTTCCAACCCCTATCATTCTGTGATTCTATGAAAGGATCGAAAACCTGGGTAGCTAGATGAAATTCCAGAAACAAGTAAAAGCATGTGCATGTTCCAGAAAGATGGTCAACAGATAAACAGGCAGTGGGAAGCCACCCAATACAATCCATTAAGTTAAATTGCAAACACTTTTTGAGAGGGTGAGGGTAACATACCTCTTAGGATTGCTTCTAGCTGCCGCATCTCTGAACTTTGTAACTATGGCTGTTCCTCTTAGAGTTGGGCCGTGAAGTCAGCCACCAGCATTAAGTAGATGGTATAGGCATAGAACAACAATATGTTAGCTACCTTCTTTCTACACCAAGTATTAAATGGATTTAATGGAGAATTTCTGCTTTTGCAGATCATGTAACAGTAGACTTCTGAACCACAATCTTCCACCTACCCTTTCATCAGCATTTTGGTTGAGGTCTGCCTAATGTATCTAAATAAATTTCAGTTCTTTGGAAGGAAAAGAATTTATATAAACAAGCAAACACTCAGCTTCTGTCTAAATCTGTTATTTTCACTGACATTATAAAGGAGTGAAAGACCAGTAGCAAGAAGCTGCAAACATAAGAATACAATTAAGTCAGCAGAAATCACTGCTGAGAGGGGCTATGACTGCTGCCTATAAATACATCAGAGGGTAAAGCTGCAGGAAGGGAGACCACTACCAGGTCTCTCTAAGTGCTGACAGACACCAGCTGGTGGGCTGTGCTGGGATGTGACCTTGCCTCTGGCAAATGAGACCCATCCTTCAACCTAGCATGTTAGCACTAATATACTTCCAGCAGTCTTCACTGTAGACCAAACTGCGTGCTAAGGTGGCTGAAGTACAAGTGTGCTTTCTGAACTGTATGATGTGTGGACAGCACTCATCAGCAAAGGGTGAGGTGAACATCTAGCTGAAGTCACCTAAATCACAGCATCAAAACCCAGGTATTTGTCATTCTTACTTTTGTTATGAGCTTGTAGGAGGAGAAAAAGGCCTGTCTGCTCCTCTTGGGTTTTCCTCCCGTTAGGTTTTATAGACAAAGGTCATAAGCTCCCCCTGTGTTAATTTTGATGGGGTTAGCAGAAGTGTCCTCTCCTTGCTAACACTACAGGTATGACCAGCACCAGGCTACTCAGTGAGAGGTATTCTTAGAAAAACATTAGGAAAATGCATCCTGCACACTGAAGAATGTCAAGCTAGGTACCTAGGTTCATTGGCTCTAACTATATAGACAGTAAAGGGATAATAAAGCTTTAGCTAATAAATGCTAGCAACTTCTCAATGTGACTTAACAGCATCTATTTAATGACTTTGGACTATATCCAGTGACAGAGTTAGAGCGTCAAAAGTTTTAGGTGACTAGTTTCAAGCATGGAATCTGATTTAGGTGCCAATGTTCCCCAAAGGGAGGGTTAGCACCTCAAAGTAGGACCCAAACCAGCCAGCTCAGCCGGGAGCGGCCTGGAGCTGCTGCGCTCCAAGAGGAACCGAGAGGTGGGTTTCTGTCTTGGTGAGATGCAGAGCCCTCCATCCTCTTCTAAACAATATTGTTTTCTCTGAAGGACCAGTATGAGGATATTCTCTGCATTTCAGAATTGGAAAAGAAGAAGAAAAACACATCTTAAAAGCCTAGTGATTGCCATCTTCATGTGAGAGGTGAGTGGCGATTTCTTGAGAGCAACTGATTTGAGGACACACATGCTAGGAGAATGCCTGGACCTCAAGACAGTGGAAGAAGATGGAAAAGTCTTTCTTCAGAAATGTGATGTTGGGTGTTTCTGACCTAATAGTACACGTTAAAAGCAGCTAAAAATGTGACTGCTACGTAATTTGTTCCAGTGGAGACAAACTATCGAGAAAGTGCAATTCAGGCAGACAGAGGTGAATGAAATGGCTCTGCAATATATTACATGGCTCTCATCGCTTTATGTGATATATGTGTGAATAATTAAAAAACTTGAGGTTGCTGTGTTTAGTTTAGAAACAGGGGATTTGATTCCTGATATATAATATCTAAAAGCAGATACTTATCAGTCACACCGAAATTAATTGGTGCGCAATCTGTGTAAATGAAAAAAAGTAAGAATACCACATGTAGCTCTCAAAAGTGAAAGGCAAGCAGGCTCAAGTCAGCTCTTTTTTTTTTTTCCCCTCTCTTCATGAGCGTAGCTGAGAATACACTCAACTCAGTCAAGAATTGTCTTTTTTTTTCCTCTCCATTTTTTTTTTCCTGACAGGGGCTTTGACTCCCCCCACTGAAGGAAACTAAACTCAGAGAACTTTACAGGCGTTTCTATTGACTCTGAGAATAATCTTGACTCTACGGATTATCCTCAAGCAGCTGTGGAGAACACAAAAGCTTTCCCCAGAACACCGGAAAAAGAATACTGATGCAGCCTGGGGCAGATTTTTTTTTTTTTTCTTTCCCTCAGCTCTCAAGTGATTTTTAAGAGCCAGCCGGTCTGGTAAACGATGAATTTGTTTGTAAGAAAGGTAAACACTGCCAAAATCAACAAGTTCCTTCCTTAGGGGCCTGTAGAGCAAATTGGTCCACAGATTAAGACACTTCAGTCAAGTCATGTTGGGACTCACATGAGCCCTTCAGGCTCCCTAGCCTTTACCCCAGAAAATATGAATAAAAGTGATAAATTTCTTATGGAGGAGTTAGACATTGTAGGCTCAGGAAAAAAAAAAAAAAAGAAAAGAAAAAAGAAAAAAAGAAAAAGAAAAAAAGCAAATTAAAATTGATCTCGCTGTAAATATCCTGGCACAGGATTTGAGGGGCTTAACTGAGACGGCTGGTAGGTTTACTAGTAGTTTCCTTTGCACTGGGTCAAATAGGCTCTGTCTTGACTCGCTAGACTGGTATCGGTGAAGGATTTAATGGTGATTACAGCTGTGTAAAATGATCTCATATGTTGTCACCTGCCAAAGAAATTTCAGTGGGTGAAGCCTAACCCTATTCACAAGTCATTTTTCCAACCTAAGCCAGGAAATGTGTTAAACAAGCAGAGCCACAGTGTCTTATAGAGGTGGATTTCATCTTCATGAATGCACAGGATGTATGTGAGAGACAAAGTGAAATGAGAAAACCACAGAATTCTACAATCTGCTTTGCGCTTTCCCAGCACTTCTTGTTTCAAAGGCATTAAAGAATTAAGACAAACCGTTTTTTTTAATCCTGGTGAGACACAAAAACATTCATCACTCTCATTTCACAGATCAAGAAGCAGAGGAATATAGAAACTCGATGCTCGTGCCAATTCTGGTTCCATAAATCATAAGAAAATTTTATCAGAAACAGTGTAATAGGAAGCTAAGACAAAGTTTTCAAATTATTCTACTAAACAGAGGTGCCTAAAACTTTAGCAAGCAGTTCTGAATACTTTGGCTGGCTGTAGCTGACATGGCCAGGTCATGCACAGTTCAGTCGGACTTTATTGGCATGACAACATCTTCACACACAGCTACAGGAAATCAGCAATACAGCTGGGAGGGAACCCAGGTCTCCTGACTAGCAATTCTGTGTATTAATGACAATACTCTACTTCCTAGTCCCTTACATCCTCACAGCATTTTTCAACCATTAACTAATGCATCAGCGAGGTTTGTTTGAGATGGAGATGCAACAAGCAAGCTCAAAATGAAAAGCATGTAGGGCAACCATTTCAGTGGGAAAAGGTTAACTCACTCTAATTAAATCCCAAAGAGTCCCTCTGTTCAGAAACCACCACATTTTAAAAGCAATGAGAGTTAACATCTCATTAATGGGGAGGCTGGTTGCCATAAGACTGCTGTATAAAGATTTTTTTATACTTATTTCTGCTGGAAACCAGTGTAGGGGAATATTCTATTCCAGGGTCTCTTGCTCATCACTGCAGTTACACTCTCATTTTGACCTAAATTAAAATACCTCTGCAGACTTTTCCCTTTTTGGCACATCAGCGCACAAGACCCTACATGCTGTGTGACATAACCAGAGGGACCACGTATGTACATCAGGCCATATGACAGACACGCTCTGGTTTAGGACAGAGCTGTTGCACTTGCTGGTACCGAGAAGGAAACACCAAGACTGCTCATAGTGGATGTGGTGATGAGCTACACAGAAGCCCCTCACTGCTTAGTCCCTTGTGGACCCAATTCTCTGTGTAAGTAACTCCAGGACTGTAGGCATAGATGCTGAGCACAAGCAGGGCTAAATACCACAGGAATTCCTCAACTGCAAGAGACACGGCACCAGCACAGCCTGAGCCTTGCTTGCAAGTGGTGTCGAATGTGGATCTGGCATGTAGCAATGATCTCTGGCTTTTACTGAACATAAACTTTGTGTTGGTCCTACCATCATAGGACCTCTCCTGACTATATTTTCCATTTATCATTGCCAGGGAGAAAAAAGTTGTCACATGCTTGGTATGTGTGAAGATAGTAAAACTTTACCTACTCTTGGAAAGGCTATGGATTTATATTAATGAAGTGCTATTTAGGAAGTGAGTGACTGAATAAGAAATGTTAATCAGACCCAAAGAAATACACACCTCACATGTGATTCATAGTCAAGGAAGAGGAAGAACTTATGCCAGCTAGAAGAAAATAGCAAATAAACAGCATACGTGCTGTTAGCAATTCAAAAATATATTCCACAACTTTACCCACTGAAGGGTAAACTTACCATGTTTCTCATGGTTAGATGAAAGCAGGCTCATTTCTAACACAACCATAGGTTAATAACTTCAGTTAGCCTCTCATACAACTGAAAAGCAGCAACAGGCATCTCTATCATCACAGGGTGGTAACAAAATTCAGTGAATTCCACAGAAAAATACTTAAAATATCAACACATAAGCTTAGCTGAATAAAGAGCTGAAGCGTAAGCCCAACCCAGAGAATGGAAAAGTACTGGATAAAACATTGGAAAATATACTGCAGGGAACAATCCCACTTTGGCAGTGGGATAGACTAAATGATCTAATACAACTTTTCCATCCCTAATTTATATGATTCTATGATTCAACAAAAACAAACTGTGCGATTAAAAACTGAAACAAGTCTATAAGCTGGCTACCATATTTTATAAATGTATATATACACATTTCTATAGGTATTTAAAATAGTGACTCTCTTGGCACTAGTACTGCAGGAGATATATGCAGGCTGTCAGGTTTCCTCTCAAAACATTCATCTGGCTGCCAGGCTGAACAGATGCCAGCAGCCTAAAAGATAGACCTAAAAATAACCCTGAAGACACTCTGAAAAGAAATAGTTGCTAAAACCAAAAAAAAAAAGTCAATTATGTTGACCGCTATGGGCTAAAACTCTGGCTTCATTGTGAAAATGAAGGCAAAGAGCAAAAAAAAAAAGGAACAGCTGGAAAGCTGGGCCCTCGATGTGAGCAGCTCTGTTGGAGAATGGATGCTCTTAGGCACTTACTGTTCTTTAAAATGTTGTGCCTCTCCTCTGTGGGGAAGCAGGAGCGGTGTTAAGTGTTGTAGGAAAGTTGTTACATTGCTTTGTTTAGAAATACACAGCTCAGACTTTTACCAAAAAAATTCAGCACGCCAACAGGCAGTTAATGAGCAGGATGATCTGAAGACGTAACATTCAATTCCTCTCCTTACTGGGTAGATGTACATCATCAAAAAATTAATAAAGTAGAGAATATATCCAAGGCCCTTCTCTCCTATTTTTTTTTTTTTTACCTTTCTTTTTTCTTTTTTTTAATGATCCTCTTTTAAAGAAATTTACTACTCTCGAAAAACTGCAATGTGAAATTTCTATATTTAGGCTGTCTCAGCTTAATATACAAGTATTTCAAATGAGAATATGCACTAACAAAGATTGTCCTGTTTTCTGAGCAGGGAAATACTGACTTTTAAATGTGCTTCCCCATGCAGATAATCCTGTGACCACAGAGGTTCCTGCAGTGGTAAATAATTTGAGACCACCTGGACATGCCTTATACAGACAGCCCGGGGAAATAAGTCATTCAAAAAGAAAAACTAAGTCATCTTAGTTGAGCCCCTTGGTACAGATCTGTGGCTCTAAGGCTAATCAATTAGCTCCCAGAAGAAGAATGGGTGGCTCTGTTCTGGAGTCCCAGCTTCAGTGCCTTTCCAAACAGTGGAAGAGCCCTGTCATCCTGCTTTAAATAAGGAACAAGCTTTACCACCGAGCAGGACAAAAATATGGTATAAACAAAAAGTTTATTAAAGGAGAAATGGTAAAAGAAAAGATTCATCCCTTTTTTTAAGGAGTATTTTTTCCATCTGAGAAAAACAGGTACTGTGAATTGCTTTTCCACAACAGTGAGCTTCCAGTTATTAAAGATTTTTTGTTCCTCAGAGGAAAAAAATATCACTAGAAGTGCCGAGAAAAGCAAATGCTGGTCAGAACACATTCAAGATTATTACCACTGGAGTTGGATAAAACAAATTTACCCGGGAAGGTGGCTCAGCAGTTACCTGTTGGTAGAATAGAAGCACTAGGCCCATAGAACTGCAGGCTACTTCGGCTGATTTTAAAACCGCCTTATTTTTTACTCTCCCACTTCTCACATCTGCTTTAGTCTTTATTCTACAGCAGACGTTAACACTGTAGTTAAAACCTTACAGAATATCACATCTCATGACTTAAGAATATTTCCAATACCCTCCGAGAGATTTGGAGCCAACACTACTGATTTTCAGTGAGGTTCGGGCTCCTAGGTCAAGGTTCACAACTTGGTTTAGAAAATTTCTATTCTGAGAGAGAGTTCCCACTGCTCTGTCCCAGCTGGCACTGGCTCTGGCGGCCACAGTTCTCAGTACCACGGGAAGCATTACTGGCTGCACAAGCCCAGCAGAAGCCCTGTCCTGGTTTGAGTAAGAGCAGCAGTAACTGGTGGGCACTTTCCCTCCCCAGCTCAGCTCCTCTCAGCCCCTGCCCTGTCTGCAGCAGCAGCTGTTGGCACAGGCGGTGGCTGCTGCTGGCAGTGAGAACACCCCATGGGCAGAGTCAGGACCGAGGGGGG
>JAAGNO010013644.1:24163-40365 GCA_033439905.1 Ceryle rudis | reverse complement strand
AAGAAAAGAAAAGAAAAGAAAAGAAAAGAAAAGAAAAGAAAAGAAAAGAAAAGAAAAGAAAAGAAAAGAAAAGAATTCAGACAACACATTATGTCTTGGATCATCTAAAACCAGTACCATTTTCATCTCAGCTCTGCATCCTGCCCTGAATTCACAGTAGATGCTGTCACAGCCCTTTGTTCTTAAATTTCTGTTAAACATTGCAAAGACAGAAGCTGCTCTGCTTTTCCAGCCTCACTTTCTTCACATTTATTCTCCTTCCCTCACTATTATTTCTCTCTGGGTTTTTTTTACCCACTCCTCCTTTCTCTACCCTTCAGTTCCCTACTCCTCCCCAGTCACTTTCAGCCCTGTCCACTGGTTTCTGCTCCTCTCAAGTCTTTACAGTTACAGCCCTTGTCTTTCCCCTTTCCTGCCTTCTCTAATCTTCTCCATGTAGTTCAGCTCTGCTTTCTTGCTCCACAACATCAGCTTTACTTGCTGGATTAGAGCATTAGCTAACACTGAATTATATTTCACATGGAGTGTAGCACGATGTTGTATCTCACAGAGACCCCTGGACCTCTGCTATATGTAGAGGCTTGAACTGTTAATGCACACTTTTGTTGTGGTATATTGTAAATGGAAAATAAGTTAAAAAGGAGTAATTATAATGTGTCAAGGAAACAATTAGATGTGAGATGAAGAACAACTTTGGAGGGAACAGCTAGAAATAGAATATCTGGACATTTGAAAGGAAAATGAAAATAGTGTCGGCTCTTTAAATAGTGGTAAAAGGATGGCAAAAAAATGACAATGAGGCAAAGGGATGGGGGGAAGAAAAAAAGAGACAGAAGAAAAAGGTAACACTGGTTTGCCCATAGCATCACTATTTGAAAATACTCAGCCTCCCTAAAGGAAACAACCTGGTACAGAGCCAGCAGTTACTGGTGTCACAGTGATAGAGCCAAAAAAAAAAAGAAGCTGCAAACCCTTGGTACAGAGGATTTGATCAGATGGAGATTGGGGAAGGAAGGATAAAAATTACTGAATTCAAGGAAGCAGAGAGCCAAGAGCATCAGGCCTGGCGCTGATTTTATGGGACATTAAAGCTTAACTAAAGCTTAACTTTGTCAGCCACGATTCTGAAAGAGTGATGGGTTTTCTTCCTGGTACAGACTTTTGGGGTCCAATTTGCTACATCAGTTTCAGAACAGTCCAACAGGTAGAGTATGACAGTAGCTACCTAATCCTGACCAATGATTATTGAAATCAGATGGTTTTTCCTCTGTTTTCTACAGGAACTGGATTGGATCCTAAAAGAAAGCACCTTGTGGTAATGCTTGTACTGCTGCTTGGGTATTCTGCAGGTATTTTTCAAAGAATAGTGATTCATAGAATCATAGAATGATAGGGGTTGGAAGGGACCTCTGGAGATCGAGTCCAACCCCCCTGCCAGAGCAGGATCACCCAGGGCAGCCCACACAGAAACAGATCCAGCTCGGTTGGAAAGTCTCCAGAGCAGGAGACTCCACAACCCCTCTGGGCAGCCTGTTCCAGGCTCTGTCACTCTCAGCAGAACACACTCTTTCTGCAGCAACACTGACTATTGAAAAGGAGGCATTTACAAGATAAAAAAGAGAAAAATCTTAATATGGTTGGTTAAGACAAATGACCACTCATTTCACTCATCTAGACTCAGCTCTTGCCTGACTGCTTAAAACAAGTCATTTGCATCCTCATATTCACCATCAAGAGGAGCTTGAACCTTCACTTCCCACACTCAGGTGTGCCCAGGTAAAGGGGCTTACAATACCTTGCTTCACAAGCCCGAAAGAACAGCCACTTCAGGTGTCTGGAGGAAGAGTGAACAAAGAAAAAGGGACAGATAGTATATAGTTGTATTTGGACAGATTTCAGGGGTAAAGGTATCAGAAAACTCTTGCTGCACTGGTATCTCTTGAATTGTCAGGGCAGCTAAAGTTTTGGTGTATTCAGCACTTGCTCCAATGTGCTGTTCCTATTTCAAACCACGTGCTTGATTGGTCACATTGATGTCATGAGAGGAAATACTCTCAAGACGTGTGTTTCTTCCCTGCTCTGATTTGTCTTGGCAAGAATACTAAACCCACCTCATTACAAATATTTTGCTTATTCACATTTTCCACCGGATCTTTGGAGCATTCTTTTTCATCTGAGCGGGTGCCTGCAAGCTCACAGCATTTCTTGCTGGCTAGAAGAATATCACAGAACAAAATAATCTTCACTAATGACTAAGCTGCTTGACCTTGTGACTATAGCAGTAGCAGGAGCACGACTAGTTTTTTAAGATACTTCTTCTCACTTTTTCAATGGAGACTTATGGCAGAGGCCAGAAGCAAGGACCCAGAGAAGTAATATCTCTTTACCTGCCATAAAGAAGGCACGGGGGTTGTAGGCTTCCCCACAGTGTTTTGTAACCCTGCCCTTAGAGGATCACCTCTAGATACAGGGGGTCAATTCAGTCTCTGTGCTCATTAAGTCCATGACCTCTCTGCTGAGATAATACTTTAGGTGTACTCAAGTAACATGGAAGCATGGATTAAAACCTTCCTTTACTTCTCCCGAGTCAGATGAACTGTAACCCATAGGATGCTGTTCCTTAGTGGCGAGATCAAATGCCAATGGCAAGAGATTTAAAGCTCTTTAATTAATAAAGGGCTGGTGCTGTTAGTACTTCCCGTGAAGGGCTACGCAGCTTGAGTGCTCCCTGGCCTCAGGGGGAAAGGACTGTGCTACTCACCAGTACAGTTCAGTTTGGAAAGCAAAGGTGTCTGTTGGAGCTGAGGGCACACAGCGTACTTCTGCAGCTTGCCTCTAGCGCAAGCTGCTTCCCAAGGTTTGATAATGTCATGAAATCCTTCCTGAGAAGACCCATTAGTTAAAACTTACATGTTTTTAACTGTAAAATGTACTCTTGTTCCCTATGAAAAATATTTGTGACTATATTGCTTTTTTTTTATTATTACAAAAAAAGGATGGAATTATCGACCTCACTTGGTTGGAGTTATTTGGAGGAAAACCAGTTTAGGCTTCAGGTTCATTGTATGACACACATGAGGGTGTCACTAAGAGGTGAGGAGGTATAACCCTCTCAGCTTCAATGTTAAATTAATTCTCAATGAGTCAGTTAAATTCTTTTGAGGTATATTCATCATATACATCCATACTGCGCCACCCAAACTGAAATTAGTCAATATTACTGTATGCATATGAACATGGGTTTGAAAAAAAAAAGAAATCATGGCATGGACTGAAGATATTTTTCTTAATTGAAATCCAGCATTTCTGATAGGTGACATATTCTACTTTCCATTTACTGAAACCAAACATGGAACCTAAACTCTCCAAAAATCTCAATGGGATCTGAATTTCATGACTCAAGACAGTTCTGATATTAACTGATCTTGAGGGAAACTTGTCTCCATTAAAAAAGAAAAAAAAAATGCCAATTCATGTCAAATTAATGACAAATTCTCAAAAAGCAAAGAATGGCACTGAAGGTCTGAGGCAAATATACCACACACACCCCCCCCCAATCCAAGATAGTAACTCTTAGGAGATTTTACTAAATGATTCTCCAAAAGTATCACATGTTCTGTATGTTTTATCAAAAAAACCCCAAACAAACCACAGGGAAATGATGATATTTCCTTTGCCACTGCCCTTGATTCATGCACTATGGTCCAAATTTTGCACAGCTAAACATAAACGCTCTCGTGCTTACTTCATTTTATACCAGCAAAGACTTTGTCCAAACACGTTAGAAATTCTTATAGTTCTGATCAAATCTGCTGCTGCTGTTAGAGATTTTTTTTTTTTTTTCTGAATAAGAACACACATTAGGTCACGTAAAAATAGCCTTTCTTACTCTTCAGTACAGAAGGAGTTAAGCCAAGACAAAAATGTACTCTCTGAACCAGAGAAGTATTTTTGGAGACACTTCTTTGGAAAGGGGAAAGCTCACTGGGTTTTTGTTTAAACTAAAACCAGTGTTGTATTGACATGTCTGGATTAGGTTTTCAATGCATTTTTCCAACCTGTTGGACACCTTCCACAAATTATAAAAAGACAACACAAACAGAAGTGAGCAGAAAGAGAATGTTACTTTTGTGCACAAATTTCTCCCTAGGGGTTTATAAAGAGGGTCTGTACACATTTTTGTGTAAAGATACAGGACAAATTTATTACAACAGAGAGGAGCAGTAAAAGCAAATTTATTATCATTTCTATCATTCCTGGCAGTTCTTCTAGCAAGCAGCCCAGGTCTATGAACTGTATAAGGCTCTTCTGTGGCTCAGAGCTTCCACATCCGAGCAGGTCTGAGAACTGAAATTTACTGCTCCTGTCAAAGTGGTCTAAAAGACTCATCCACTTCTTCTAGCATTTGCTGTGTTTCTGCACACAAAATCTTAGAAAGAGGGGATCTGGGGAAGAATTACTTTTTCCAGAAGCAAAATAAATTTCTTTTCCTGATGAGTTTCACTGAAAAACTAGATAGTTTAGTGTAGGGTAGTTTGCTGTTTTGTTTGTTCGTTGTTTTCTCGGCTTTAGTTTGTTGTTTGGTTTGTTTGGTTTTTTTTTAATTGTAGGTGCCTTTCCTCAGACTGAAAATTCTTTCCCCAACTCTCAATTTTGGATCATTTTTATTCAGTGCCACTGATATAACCGCTCAATGTCTGAGGACAGGTGCTGGGAGATAACAGCAGCTTCAGAAAAAGCAGAATCCTCTGAGACAACCACTGCTCCAGAAGCAACAAGCCCAGTGATTCTCACTGTTGTCATACAGCAAACCTGCAATATCTTCCTCACCCTCAAAACAAGCCAGTCACCTACTCTCTAAGAACTGGAGAAACATCTTCTGTCCTTGGAATGAGAAAAATCCAGGGAGAAAAAAAAAAAATGTATTTTTCCATTGTAATCATTGTTCCTGATCTGAACTGCAGGTATTTCTGATCTATTCCTTGTGGGTCTAAGGGCAAGAGAGTAGCACTGAGTATGGCAGTTCATATGGCTGCGTTGTTACGCAGTTCAGGAGTAAAGGGTTTCAATAAAGAACTAGAATATATCCCGACTAGAAAATAGCATCTTTCTAAAATGAGAAGTTTCTCTGTAACAGATCAGAAGATTCAACATTCCTTTCCACTGCCTGGTCATATTGACCATATTCTTCCTTTGATTTAGGGTTTGAGACTTTCTTGCTCTTTACTGTTAAGCAACATCCTTCCATTTCACCTTCATTGCTCCTAAGTAACCGCAATGGGTTGTCCAACAGATCCAATAATCCCCTCCCATACCTCCACAGTGCCAAAGGAATGCCTAGCAGGTTTATTCCAATGACTTTCCTTCCCAGAGCCATAGGCAATGAACACTGTCACCTCTAACTTTGGTCACCTCACACAGGAATCCTAGAGGAGATACAAAAGAGCCCAAGAGGTTCAGTTGCCACATCCTTTCCAAATAATTAAAAAAAATATAAATAAAAAAAGGAGCCCTCTTTCTATCTTTTATGGTTATGCCATATTGCCACACCCCCACTTGGCACTCAAATCCCAGATTCCATCCACAGCTAAAACGGCCCTGTCGGGTGATGCTTTAAAAAGGTGAATTATAAAACAAGTGGGTCTAGAAGGAAGGGAACGAGCATAACTAAATATAACTAACTAAATTTACAACTAAAATCCAATAATTCAAGGATTTACCCCAAACTCCTAAGCTTAAGAGATACCTTTCAGCTGGCTTCAATAATCTTGGGCTACATCTGTTTACAAAATTTATTAAGGAGAGTTTAATTATGGTATTCTCCAGCTTTCCTGCAGAGATTAAACACAGAGAAGTGAATTGCTTTTGACTTGAATCTTCACCAACACTGTCAATCTTTTGGTGGCCTGGGAATGCAACCATAGTATTACATCATTGTTTTCAAGTTCTCTCTGAATCCAGAAACTCTTTTTTTTTCCACAATCTTCTCAAGCACCAAGAATTAAGTAAACTTTTATTGTTCAAAACAAATCCTACTGCAGTTCACCGAAAAACATGAGTAAATGCACTTAGAAATGCCTGGATACTACGGTATTTTGATTCCAGCTACCAAACCACTAATAACACAGAGATCTTTTAGATTCACAGCAGTCATCAGCTTCAGAAAGCATTTGATTTTTCTCACAAGGATGCGAGTCCCTTTCCCCCAGGATGAAAGTGAAGACACAGCCCAGTAATGATCTGCAGTGTGATGTTTAACTGTAATAATTTGGACCCCTCCATTCATTTCCCTGCACCTGACAATCACCCTGCATGAAATTCTGGGGAAGGGAGCACACCCCATATGTGAGACAACGCTTGAAAATTTTCATGCACCCTCTACTCCTCTTTTGAAAGACAACCTTTGGTAATAATTGCCATGTTTGTGCAGGAGAAACCAGAATCAAATAAGCAACAGTGCCTGCATCAAGGATTAAGAAAGTGTATGAGTAAATTGATGTTTAGTTTGTACTTATCACCATGACTGCATGCTAATTTATGCACTGGGTATGCAAATAATTCAATAATTTTATGAGAGCATTCGTGAGGTTTTTAGAAGAGCTTTATTAAATTTAGGCAACAGAGAAAATTGCCAAATTTGAAGGATTTTTACAGGCAGTTCATGCATGGAAGGAAAGAAATCTCCCCTACGACTTGCTGAAAGCATTCAAGGAGAATCTTCATTCTTCTAACTAATTGCTATTTTTGTCAGAAATGTAAGTGTTTGTCATGGCACATCATAAATTACTGATAACATATCACCAGTGAACATTTGTAAGTGAGATAAATGCAGAAAGTATTTATACTGCTTCCAGACCAATTAACACTCTGCCACCCTTCACCACCCAAGTTTGCTAGGATTTGAGTTATTGACAGACTGAAGCTGCTTGTCTTTAAATAATCTCCGCTGTTGTAGGGTATTATTATTCCAGATGCACTGCAGAATTCCAAATTCGAGCCAGTTATGAAATTCTCCCTCAGCTCCCTCAAAAGGGGCCCTTGTTGATTTCTCAAGCACTTCAGCAGCCAGCACCCGCAGTTGCTCTACGGAAAGACGTGACTCATGCCCAATTCATTCATTTAAAATTCTCTCCAGCTCAACAGCTTCTGGCAGTCATTCCAGCCCATTCTCTGGGTGTCAGAAACACAGGCTGCTTTAGCTGGATGTTCTCTCTGGCTCGTTAAATAGAGGAGCTGGATTATCATCACAGCCCTATCAATCAGGTGCTGTTCAATGAAGATGCTCGATGAGCCAAGAAAGAAGTGTGGATTTATTTATTTATCACTGAAAAGCAACACACTGTTTTCACGGCTGTTATGTTGTTGACTATTCAGCTATTTTACAGTAATTTACTGGAAAGGAGGGAATTTTAAGGCATAGCTTCAGTGAGTTCCTACAGAACTATGGTTAGAGGGATGGGGTGCTATTGAGGGTCCTCAGCCTCTTGCTCTGAAGCGTGCTGGGGACACTGAAGAACATTTGGTCTTAGGAGATGAGCCAGGGGCTCCTGAGGTAAGAGCAGACAATAAGGAAACACCAGTGAAATACCTCAAAGGAATTAAGAGGTGACACAGCTGACAGCACAGCTAAAATGGCTCTACACCAATGCATGCAGAACAGGCAACAAACAGGGGGAGCTGGAAGTCACTGTGCTGCCAGAAAGCTACAACTTGGTTGCCATTACTGAAACTTGGCGGGATGAATGCCATGACTGGATGTCCCATGGCTGTGGATGGCTACAGGATGTTCAGAAGGGACGGGTGAGGGTGGAGGGGTGGCGGTGTTGCCCTCTATGTCAAGAAATGGATAAGAGTGTGAAAAGATGTCCATGAAGAATAGCCATGAGCAGGTTGAAAGCTTATGGGTAAGCATTAGAGACCAAGGCAACAAAGGGAACTTTGCTGGTGTCTACTACAGGCCTCCTGACCAAGGGGAGCCTACTGACAAAGCCTTCTTACTCCAGCTACAGGAGGCTTCACACTCTCGGGCTCTTGTCCTGCTGGGGGACTTCAACCACACCAACATCTGCTAGAAAAGCAGCACAATGAGCTGTAGGCAATCCAGGAGACTCCTGGAATGCATTGAGGAGAACATTTTAAGTCAGGTAGCGGACAGCACTACCAGAGCAGATGAGATACTGGACGTGATGGTCAACCGTGGAAGTGAGCTAATTGGTGATGTCAAGACTGCAGGCAGCCTGGGCTGCAGTGATCATGCATTGGTGGAGTTCACAGTCTTGAGGGCTATGGGTCAGGCGAGGAGTAAAGTCAAGATTCTGAATCTTAGGAAAACAAACCTCCAGCTCCTCAAGGAATTAGTCAATAGGACCCCCTGGGAACTGGCCCTCAGGTACAAGGGAGCAGAACAGGGCTGGCAGATCTTTAAGGACACTTTCCATAAACTGTGGGAGCTCTTGATCCCCAGGTCAGGAAGGCATGGAAGGCAAGAGACAAGCACGGAAGAGTTGAGACCTGCTGGTCAAACTAAAGGGCAAGAAGGAACTGCACAGGCGGTGGAAGCAGGGACAGGGATCCTGGGAAGAGTGCAGGGACACTACCTGGTTGTGTAGGGATGGGGTGAGGAAGGGCAAGGTATGGCTGGAGCTGAACTTGGCAAGGGATGCAAAGAATAAGGACTACTACAGGTATGTCAGCTACACAAGGAAGACTAAAGAAAGAGTAACCCCCTGAAGAACACAGCTGGCAAGCTGGTAACAGCAGCCGAAGAGAAGGCTGAAGTACTCACAATTTTTTTACCTCACTATTTACTGGCCACACCCCCTTCTTTTCCCACAGCTCTCAAGTGGATGGACTGCAAGACTGGGACCACGGGAGTAAAGTCCATCCTACAGCAAGAGATCAGGTTTGTGACTACCAGAGGGAGGACCAACAGGTCCTCCTAGAATCCATGCTGAGGTACACGGAGGACAGAGGGGTGATTCCGGACAGCCAGCATGGCTTCACCAAAGGCAAGTCCTGCCTGACCACCCTAGTAGCCTTCTATTATTGAGTGACTACATCAGTGGACAAGGGAAGAGCTGTGAATATTGTCTAGACTTCTGTATGGCCCCCACAACACCCTTATCTCTCCACTGAAGAGACAAAGATTTGATGGGTGGACTCTTCAGTGGATATGTAATTGTAATGTAATGGTCACATCCAGAGGGTAGTGGTCAATGGCTCCATGTCCAGATGGAGATCAGTGACAAGTGGTTTCTCTCAGGGGTCTGTACTAGGACCAGTGCTGTTTAATATCTTAATGAATGACATAGACAGTGGGATTGAGTGTACCCTCAGCAAGTTTCTAGACAACATGAAGCCGAGGGCTGCAACTGACACACCAGAGGGACAGGATGACTTCCAGAGGGAGCCAGACAAGCTCGAGAAGCGGGCCCATGTGAACCTCATGAGGTTTAACAAGGCCAAGTGCAAGGTCTTGCACCTGTGTCGGGGCAATCCCCCATATCAATACAGGCTGGGGGAACGAAGATATTGAAAGTAGCCCCGAGGAGAAGGACTTGGGGGTGGTGGTAGATAAAAAGTTGGACATGAGGCAGCAATGTGCACTCACAGCCCAGAAGCCCAGATATATCCTGGGCTGCATCAAAAGAAGTGTGGACAGCAGGCTGAGGGAGGTGATTCTCCCCCTCTTCTCTGCTCTGGTGAGACCTCATCTGGAGTACGTTGTCCAGCTCTGGGGAACTGAGCACAAGAAGGGCATGGACCCGTTGGAGCGGGGCCAGAGGAGGGACACAGAAATGATCAGAGATCTGGAGCACCTCGGCAATGAAGAAAGGCTGAGAGTGTTGGAATTATTCAGCCTTGAGAAGAGAAGGCTCTGGGGAGACCTTATTGTGGCATTTCAGTACTTAAAGGGGGCCTATAAGAAAGGTGAGAACAGTTTTTTATCAAGGCCTGTTGTGACAGGACAAGGGGTGATGGTTTTAAACTGAAAGAGAGTAGATTTAGATTAGATCTTAGGAAAAAATTTTTTACAGTTGAGGGTGGTGAAACACTGGCACAGGTTGCCCAGAGAGGTGGTAAATGTCCCATCCCTGGAGACACTCAAGGTCAGGTTGGTCTCTGAGCAACCTGACGTAGTTGCAGACGTCCCTGCTCACTGCAGGGAGGTTGGACTAGATGTCCTTTGAAGCTCCCTTCCAACCCAAACCACTCTGATTCTATAACACAAACAATTTCTGAACTATTCTAATCTTGGGTCACTTAAATCAATTATTGAACCTGTATTGCAAGAACTTCCTTTTCTAAGACAATCTAACAACTGACTTTTGGAAAGGTAAGTCTGTGTCCTCCAGCAACCACACTGCTTCTTACAACTTCCTTAAGGTACACATGGCTTCTCCTGAGAAATGCAGGCAATGGACAGCTTTTTTGTTAATTTTTGAACACAAATGCCCTTTGGGTCTGGAAGAATTAAATCAATGTCCACAAGACTGCAGATCGGACTGTCTTTATTAAAAAGTCCTTTGAAGGTAAAGGCAGTGCAGACCAGCCAGGAACTGAAAAAGGAGTAAGCCATATTTTCTGCTATCCCCACACACATGCTATACTATTAGCCTGGAAAACTGGCTCACTGGTGCAAGGGACATCAGAAGAAGACATCTGAAGATGGGGAGACCTCTGACTGAGGAGAGGATGACAAGCCAGAACTGCTAGAACTGATCCAGTGCCTGCTGAAATAATATTCCTATTCTGTTGACAACACACACTGAACTAATCCCAAACCAATCTATCTCCTATCATATACAGCAGCAAAATGCCATAACAGCATCACCTTCTAGATAGAGAAAAATAGTAAGATTCATCTAAATGGCCTGTTTTTAAATGTCCACAGCCTTTCATAGAATCATGGGGGTTGGAAGGGACTTCTGGAGATCATTGAGTCCAACCCCCCTGCCAGAGCAGCATCACCCAGGGCAGCCCACACAGAAACAGATCCAGGTGGGGCTGGAAGGTCTCCAGAGCAGGAGACTCCACAACCTCTCTGGGCAGCCTGTTCCAGGCTCTGTCACTCTCACAGGGAAGAAGTTTCTCCTCATGTTGAGGTGGAACTTCCTGTGTTTCAGCTTGTGACCATTACCTCTCATCCTATCCCAGGGCACCACTGACAAGAGCCTGGCCCCTTCTGCTTGACCTCCACCCTGCAGATATTTGTAACCATTCCTAAGATCCCCTCTCAGGCTTCTCCTCTCCAGGCTCAACAGCCCCAGGGCTCTCAGCCTTCCCTTATGAGATAGATGTTCCAGTCCCTTCAGCATCTTTGTAGCCTCCGTTGGACTCTCTCTAGTATTTCCCTGTCCCTCTTGAACTGGGGAGCCCAGAACTGGACACAATCCTCCAGCAGTGGTCTCACTGGTGCAGAGTAGAGGGGGAGGAGAATCTCCCTCGACCTGCTAGCCACACTTTTCTTTATGTCCCCCCAGGACACCACTGGCCTTCCTGGCCACAAGGCCACATTGCTGTTCCATGGAGAACTTACCGACTCCAAGGTCCCCCTCCATTGGACTGCTTTCCAGTGGGTCTACCCCTAATCTGTCCTGGAACACGGTGTTGTTCCTCCCTTTGAGACAGTGTGTCCTCAACTGCCTTCTCAGATCCTGAGACATGGAATGTTTTTACACTTATTTGAATATATTAACAACAACATTACTAAAGCTGTGGAAAAAAGACATAAGCTGTAATTTTATCATGCTTTTTGTTTTCCAGTGCCTCTGATTATCAGTCTGCTAAAAAAATTTAATGGCCCAGGTAAACATCTGGTGCAAGACAATTCCCCATGCTCAAAATGCAGGACATCCTTCTGGTTTTATTTCTAATAGCTGATTATTTTTCCATTAAAATTAATGCTATTGGTTATATGTAAAGAATACCAAGGAGCCTTGACCACTTTCAATACTTTTTTGCCAAAAATACAGCGTACTCTAACCACTGAGGATGTTTCTGAAATCATACGGAGCTGGCAGAACACTCGTGTGACCAACAGCCACACTTAGCAGAGCCACCTATCTGAGAGTGATTTTGACAATTCATCAGCCACTTTTATGTATATATATCTATCCTTTTTTTTTTTTTAATTATTTATTTAGTGCAGTATTTGGAACTGGGTCATTAAATGTAGTACGAGTGAGAGGGGAACCTGCAAGAAATAAAATAAATAAATCTGCAAAACTGCTTTTGAGAAATTTGTGGTTCAATCTGCTTCTAGCTAGCATTCATCATACCAGTCTTTGGCCTCCTAGAAAGGGAATGCTTCACCTAAGCTAAGCATCTCTTCTCACTTTTTATGGTCAACCAAAAGATAGAGTCATCCTACCTTAGGCTACAAAGTAATTTCACATTTTGCATTCTTCCTGAGACTGACAATGCAATCAGAGGACCTTTCCATTAGATCTCAAGGCACCTATGAGTCAAAATCTCCATAAATTTACAGTTCTCTATAAAATTACTCAGTTCTATTTATTACTAAAGGCAATCAGGCATTTAAAGGCCAGTGCTTCCTTTTAAAATGTTCCCTGCTTGTTTACTGTTATTTTCACATTGCGATATATTGCTAAAAGACACCACTTTTTTTAAAGAAAAAATATATCCTCTTAAAAGTTCCTTCTTAAAAATACCCTGCAATGCACTTTCAGAGTGCAAGAACTCCTCGCTCTAGATGCAACCCAATGACGTTGAGTAGAAACACCAACATCAGAGTCATGCAGTTGCCTTCAACTTCCCCCATGCTTCATTTCTATGCAAAAGTCATTTGAGATCCACTCATTCCATACACACGGCAACAATAATATTGCGCTTCAGGGTATTGTTGGGGCAGAAATCATGTGCCATCAGTAAGTCACACCAAATAATGTTTTCTGTCAAGCGCTGGCTTCCCCTTTGATTGTTTCTTGTAGATACATGCCATTGATTACTCTGCCATCTCTCAGATTAGTGTGTAGATTTTTGCTTGGTATTAGGCAGGTGTTAACACCGTGTAGGAATCAGAGCATTTACTAATGAGGAAATCCTAGGCTATAGGCTGATTTCGATTCCTATTGATTTTGGTTTAAATTTTCCTCCTTTTTGGAAGTAACCTGGGTGTACAGCCTGGGTGCGGGTGTGTTACGAAAGGCTGGGAAGAAAAATCAGTAGTGAGTGTTTATTGTTCCTTCTGTACTTTCTCAAGGATGAACTCAAACAGATTGTTTGGAGGAAGGTTAATGAATTTAGATCAGGGTTTACAACAGCTGCCAGCAGATGGGGAGAGGTTGGGGGGGAGCAATCTGCCCGAGGTGGAGAGGCTCTTAGAGGAGCAGGAAAGCACATGCTGAGAATTCTGCCTTTTTGACAGGTCAAGTAAAGTGCAATTTATGAGATCAATAAACAGACCTGCCATTATTATGGATTAACTGAGCTTTTCTTCATCTAGAGACTTGTGTGGTACTGGAGAAAATATATATAAGATTGTTGGACCTTCTAAAATCATCAGGTTTAGACTTCTGTAGTACTGGAGAAAACGTGTAAGATTCTTACACCTTCTAAACTAAGAAGTTTTAGGGGGAACATGCAGGGAAAGGGGGAAAAAGGGAGACAGAGAATCACCACGGAATTTCAGCTTTTCCTAACCTCTGTTTCATCAAAATATTCCTATACCTAAGCTTCAAAAAGAAGCTTCATCTTTTTCCAACACTAAACTCGTTCATCACACAAAGCTCCTAACATGACCAGCCCACAGAAAAGAAAAATCCTTTTTTTATCCTTAGAGAATTTTCCTCACAACCTCTCCATTAAGCTCTATCCCACTTAACACTCACTTAGACATGTGTCACTCTGTTCAGCTCTACACTAAAATGACAAACCAGGTGAGGGCCTCAAGCATCTTTATTTCTTATGCAGCTGTGCCCCCCTGCAGGTCTCCTATTGTCTGGTTGGGACTAGTTAGAGTGCCCTGTCAGAGATGAAATCAAGCTGATGACACGGTAGTACTGAAATAATGGATCTGGAGCACCAGCAGCATTGAGCAGCCAAATGATGAACACGTAGCAAATTCCATCATTAGAAGTGAAAGCGTGATGTTAACAGAGGAGAGAGGTTATCTTCACTGAGAAGAAGCAAACAGGGGTGCTGAAACCACTTACTGCTGAAATTATAAGCTTACAAGAATGGCCTGGTTTTTATGCTCTGGAGTTGGGAAAGGCTAAGAATAGCACAGCATCAATCCTGACAGAGGGTTTCTAATAACTGCAATAATACCAAAAATAAAGAATCTTTTTGCATTTTTTTTTTTTTAGAATATATCCCCATGTGAAAAAAAAATAATGCTGCCTTGCTTGAAGCCAACCAAAACAATTTCAATTTGGAGAATAGATATTATCAGCACAAACAGAAGAAAACAAAAAAGACAGCTCTTGCTTCAGACCAGAAACCAAACTATCATCGATTTTAAGTTTGTTGCTAAGTAGGACAAGACAGGAACCTCATGGCAATGTTTGATTTAAAATGTGGCAGTGGGAAATATTTTCTTGAGAAGATTTTGGTCCAAGCAAAAAAGCCTTTGGTAAAAAAAAAAACAAACAAAAAAAACCCCAACAAAACAACAAATATAACAACAACAAAAAAATCCAACCAAAAACCTTGAAATCCTCTGAATTATGTCTTTATATATATACATATTCAATTTTATTCTGCAGGATTCTTGCCTATGTGTATTTATGGGGCAAACTCTACTACTGCAAAAGCAAGAGTGAGAATCAATATGTAAAAGTCAGTAACTATTTTTACAGCTATTTTAAGGAACTATTCTGTGTTGCTGAAATGCTAATTTGTTTAAGAAAAAAAAAAAAAACAATTTATTTAATTAAATAAGTTTTGGTTTCAAAAAAGATCAAGATCACAAACACCATCTGTCTTACTCAGGTATGCTGTTCATTCACTTTTATACAGATTTATCCAAGAGATCAGATGCCACCATAATCTGAGAATAACAAAGAATATATTAATATTCTTGTGCATTTGCTTACTTCCACAAGTGTCAATACAACTATTGTGGCCATCTTGTGGCCTATATAGGCCTTTATTTTTGGCCCTTCTCCTTGAGGAATTCAAGAGAGGAAACACCAAGAAACTAAAATAGCCAATTTTCAATAATCACATGGTTTTAAGATGTAGTATTTCTTTTCTATTTTTACAAGGGTAGGCATGTAGGCTACTACAGCCATCATGAGATGCTGGAAGGAGGCTTTCAAGCTTACAGGCCAGGTGTTGTACTTTTATCCTTCTTATACACCTAGCTCTAAGGCTCCTACCTTCACACGCTCATGTTCCCATACCTACAGTTTCAGGCAGCTGTTTCCCTTGTCTAGTGCAATATTCATATGGCTTCTATTTTCCCCACAAAAAAAAACCTCAACCCAAAAGTCTTTCCACAATTCAATGTCCACCTTGTCTTCTTTGGCTCCCCATCACAACCCTAATTTTTTCCTCTGCAGACTCGTTCCCATCCACAGACTCCCAGTTTTCATCACCTAGAAAGGATAAATTTTGGATGAGACTGAACATGCAAAACAGAGGAGCCTGTGATGGGTTTCTGTCTCCAAGTCAGGAACAGTTCCTTATTGTTTAGATGGAGGTCTGATGGCAGATTTGAGGTTTAATCTTATCTCAGTATTGTAATGACAGTATGGTGGCATAAATTTCAGTGTTAACAGGCCACCAGCTAAAGGTCAATGGTTCCAGTGGCTACCACATCCTTGTTTAAAAGATCAAGTGACACAAAAGCTGTCTCCTACAAAGTCTGCATCATATTCTCTTTGTGGTGTTCTGTGCTGTGCAACACCTGCTTTGCAGACACATTAATGACACATTTGCATTATCACTTCATCTTCATGCAGTCCAAGTTGCAATTTCTGTATTACATCACTTAGGGTAAGTCATAAAGAATCATAGAATCATAGAATGTATTGGGTTGGAAGGGACCTCTAAAGGTCATCTAGTCCAACCCCCCTGCAATAAGCGGGAACATCTCCAACTAGGTCAGGCTGCTCAGACCCTCATCAAGCCTGGCCTGGAACGTCTTCAGGGATGGGACCTCCACCACCTCTCTGGGCAGCCTATTCCAGTCATCTACCACCCTCATATTGGAGAATTTTTTCCTAATGTCTAAC
>JAAGNO010013644.1:7393-24063 GCA_033439905.1 Ceryle rudis | reverse complement strand
GAGTACAGGGGGACAATCACCTCCCTACTGCTGGTCACACCATTTCTAATACAGGCCAGGATGTGTTGGCCTTCTTTGCCCCCTGGGCACACTGCCGGCTCATGTTCATTCGCTTGTCAGTTAGAACCCCCCGATCCCTCTCCGTGAGACAGCTCTCCAGCCACACTGCCCCAGGCCTGTAGCTTTGCATGGGGTTGAACACTGGCCCAGTGATCCAGTCTATCTAAGTCTTCTGGAGAGTCTCCCTATCCTCACGTCACTTGTACATCACCTTGTTTCAAGTGCAGAAATATTATCTCAATTGTATTTTCCCAAGTGGTGGATGGTGTTGCTGTCAGTTATCTGTGTTGTACATCGTTTTTCTCCGAGGCCAAGGGCTGCTGTCCTGTTTGTTCTTCATGGTATAAAGCCAAAATTCTTCAATGGCTGATCTTATAACAGATTTTGAAGAGCTAATGAATGGTGAGAAGACAGTGGGTGTTGTGAGGAGAAGTGGATTATCCTTTATCTGAATAAGCACCACTGCATTTGTAATAGATTCTTGTATTCTAGAACACCTGCCTTATGAGGAAAGGCTGAGAGCCCTGGGGCTTTTTGGTCTGGAGAGGAGAAGACTGAGAGGAGATCTGATTAATGCCTATAAATACACGAGGGCTGGGCATCAAGAAGGCAGGGACAACGTCTTTCCCCTTGTGCCTTGTGATAGGACAAGGGGCAATGGATTCAAGCTTGGGAACTGAGAATTCCACCTCAACATGAGGAAGAACTTCTTGTAAGGGTTACAGAGCACTGGAACAGACTCCCTAGAGATTGTGGAGTCTCCTTCTCTGGAGACTTTCAAGACCTGTCTGGATGCATTTCTGCCTGATCTGCTCTAGTTTTGGTCCTGCTCTGGCAGGGGGGGTTGGACTTGATGATCTTTGGAGGTCCCTTCCAACCCCTAACATCCTGTGATTCTCTATTATCTATTTAGGTTGTTACTTCAAACTACCTTCCAGAAATCATCTGAGTGTCCGTGTGTACTTTCACCAGCTTGTGGATTTTAGAACAGCAAGAGAGGGAGATTCTCAAGGCAGGCAGGAATCCTGTGAGAACTAAAATTTCCTGGCGGAAGTAGTTGTGCAGCATTTACTTTGATGCTAATGAACAAGAAACAGCTATTTTGCCACAAGCTGCTCTGGTACTGGAACAGCCATGGTGGAAAGAGACCAATTTCTGTGTAGTTGAGAGCAAAAACCTCTGCAGTCAGAAGGCTAGAGACCCATTCTCTATTTACCAGTGTTGTTTTACCCTCTTATTTTGTTTCAACATTTTCAAAATGAAATGTTTCAGCTTGTGACATGGGTTTTCCATTTCATAATTAAGCTGTATTTTTAATGGGGTAAAAAAAAGTATCAGGGAAGATTGGCAGTGTTTCATTTCATTCAAACCACTTTCCCCTGGTTTGATATTATGTCATTTTATTGAGAAGAGTTGTAAAGATTTGTTATCCAAATGAAAAAAAAATCAATTACTAATGAAGAAAAATAAATGTGGAGCTAGAGTTAATTATTAGATACAAGTAAGCAACAAACTTTGTGAGTTAAAGAATAAAGTCAATAAAGAAAAAGTTTTTTCAAAAGTTTGTTACATAATCTATAGTTAAAACTTCAGCTGGAGATAAAATGTTAGAAACTTAAGTAGATAAGGAAGACTGCTTTTATTGATCTACTTTTATGCACTCCTGGAGGCTGGTGTGAATAAACTTTCCCATCTCAGGGAGCTGTTTTTCCATGATTATTGCACTCTATGGCTTTGTATAGTCTGCTTCAATAATATACGTAATTTTCCTACCATGCGTAGTCTAAGATGTATGAGATAAAAAGAAGGTGGATGGAGTTCCTCACCAGCAAAGAAGAGCATTCCTCCTGACTCCACCTTTTTCAGGCATCTGAAAGTTCACCACTCAGTCTAAAGCTACTCAGTAGTATCCCTCAATACCAAGTGAGATTCACCCATCTGAAGTAAGGGATCTAAAGCAGGTCACCTGAATTTGAGCCTCCATAATACACTGTAAAATTTTGGAAAGCAAGCTTAAGAGGAAATTAATTGTGTCTTTTGCTGTGTAATGTTTGTCTTCAGCAACATGAAAATAAGCATGAGAGTTAAGCAGCAAAATCCCTTAATTTTCTGCAGATGTTTGGAGTTTCTGGACGAAAAAATGTTGGCAAAAGTTAACAGAAGTATTTATCAGTGATGGTCAGGAATTATTCTATATACAGAGTTAGTGTCAATGACCGGGTTTCTACACTGCAAGTGTAAGTTAAACTATTCCCTTTATTATGATACTTGATTCTTAACAGTAAGGTTCTTTTCCACATCTCTGTGATTCTATGATCTCCAAGAATTCAAAAAGTAATACTATCTTGCCACAAATGTTAAAAAGTTCTTCTATTCTTAACAAATATCCAGTGAGAGGATCTGTGTGCTGCATCTTATGGTGAATAAATACACAAAAAAATTATCTTCTAGGGCTCCACCTTAAAAAATAAACATTTCCATGATGCTTCCTTTCAGAGCTTGAGTGTTCATAGTCCCACAGCCATCTTGTGTGGGTTCCACATTACCTCCCTGTCTTCCCCCACTCATAAAAAACTGCTGTGCTCATTGAATTATTAAGAGTTCCATCCAGACTATACTTACAATATTACTACGTAATTGGAAAATGATATAGCAACGGGCCGCGAGTAGAAAAAAAAAATCAATAGACCTTGATAATGAGACCTGTCCTACATGTTCCTAATCAATTATTATTAAATATATATACATATATATTACAGGAGGTGCTGCACATGTTACTAATCTTGCAAGCCAATGTTTTGTATTCCTGTTTTACTAATAAGGTCTTGCGAGGAAGGCTGAACTCTGTTTAAACTATCATTTATCTTCATTTCATATCCTGCCAAGTCCCTAAGCAAGGCCAGAAGGGCATGAAGCTTTTGTGAAATAATAAACTATTCCTTACTCAGAACATTGATGATATTATCTCTACTTCACTGATAGAGCATCTGCTTTCTACCTCATTAATCACAAGCATTAAAATGTTATAAACCCTGTTCTTGAATCTTAAAGAAACAATATTTAGCTTATTTTGGACTTGTCTCTTTGACAAGCTCTGCTCTGCCTACTGTAGTGGCAGAATTGTTTTCCCTTCATGTCCTTATAACTCAGTATAACTACCTATAATTCAGCTGTCTATACAAAGTAATTTTTCTTTCCTCTTTTGATCAGATTATTTCACTTTTGAAGAAACAAACTCAGTTGACATGCAGATTAGACAGATAGCAATTTTCTTTCTATTTTTCTTTGTTAAGTCTTTTTAATACGTAAGAAGAACACCTGGGGGTAACAATAAGCCACGTAGACCTTGACCTGTGCTGAGCACATTATAACTGCACTGCCTCAAGAGAAGCAACAGCAGGAGGAAATTCTGAAACCTCAAACTGAAAGTCACATTCCCCTTCACTCTGCTGTTCCCAGTAACAAAGTTAGAGTTTTATTATTAATTTCTGCAGTGCACGAGATAATTAATCTTCCTCTCTCAAAATGATAGAAAGTGATTTATAAGAATGTGGCCAGGAATGCAGGCAATTACCACCGGTACAAAAAGAAGAGACTTTTCTAACTTTCTCTCTTCATTCCTCTGTATTAATGCATTTTTTCAAGCATACAAGACTTCAGGTATGGTAAGTCATACATGATACCTGACAAAGAAGCCGCAGAGGTCATGGCAGGTTTCTGAATAGGCAGCAATGTTTATTCAGATGTGTGATATGATTTAAAAATTTCTTAGCATGCTGAATTTCAAGCTGTTTTTCTCCATCAGCACAATGATAAATTCTTTTAAAGCTTCCTTAGAAAGGGGTGGGATTTTTAAATGCCTGGAAATGTCTATTAGTTTTAGTTGTAATCTGATGTCAAGAAGTATTTGATTACTAAACTGAAAGCTAGAACTACTGTAAGTGTCATGTTGTCAGTGATCACCTCATACTTCTATGAGGACTATGTCTTTTATAAGGAAAGGCAGATGATTTATGGTAAAGGTGAACAGCTGGAAAATGAAACTGCTCCTTTTTTTGTCTTCTCTTAAACTATGTTTCTTCACATTTGTTTTGATATCAATGCTTTGGATACAAAGGCACACCAACAAAGACATAAAAGATACAGAGAGATGTGCAGTCAATGGCAACCATAGGATGCCATGAAAGATCGTGCAAGCTCAGCCTTGACAACCAGAGAGGTTCAACAAAAAAATTGCCTAAGCTTGTAGCTGTTCAAGCAATTGCAAAATCACATGACTACCGATGCACATTTTGAGGTGGTTTAATGGCAATTGCATTTTATTTGTGTTCGGGAATCTCAATTATTGGCATGGATTTGGTTGTGTCTTTCAAAATTTCTCCCCAAGAGGAAGGCTAGAAATTAGCTTTCCTAACAATATCTGCAATTCAGCACCTGCCACAAGATTTTATAAGAACAACCAAATACTGGTAAGGAAAATCACTTGAGTTGTTAATACCACCTACAAAAAGCTGTTCTCCAAGTGATCAAAGTGGATAACTCAACCAAAAGAAACATCAGATTCAGAACTATCATTTTTACAGTCTCATTCTCACATACTCAGGGTTTTATAGCTAACTCATTTCGTTTGAATCAAGTCTGTTCTTGTCATTTTGACTGAAATGAACAACTGACTTCATTATCTTTATGATCGTCACTGCACGTATCACAGCTTGCAAAGTTCACAGCAGTGCTCATGTCAATACCTACAGCTGATTAACAACTTTGAGAGGTCATCTTTCTTGGGCTCCTATCTTTCCTTTTGAATGCTGGCCTTCTTAATTAAGTTATTAAGAACATTATGTAGTCAGTGATTGATCTAGCCAACAGTAAGATCCTAAAGCAATTAAAGATGACCAAGAAAGGACAAGTAATTTTTTCAATACAGTCGATTCTGTCTCTGAAAGTCAATTCAACCTCAGGAGTTCAGTCAGAAGGACAATTCAGGCAGTCAAATACGTGTTTATTTGACCATCTAATGTATTAGATGTGAGCACAGTAATATATATGGAAAAATGCATCAAATATGAATTCAAATTGATTGCCATACAACCTAGACGTTGAAAAACAAGGCTTGTTTCTGTAGCAGTCATACATGGCCCTGTGTGCCATTGACAGTAAAGAGAATTCTGTTCTAGTTCAGACTCTTAACTTGTGCCCATAAAATTGTATAAAATTATGCAGCCAGATGAGTTCTCTTATAATAAAGGAAAAGGGGGTTTCTATTTAAGTAAATAGAAAGGCATAGCTTTACCTTATTAGGGTTCACACATAGTGTTGGACCACAGAAGCCCCTTGATCATGTCATAAACTATCAAAACCAAGCAGACAGCTGATGATGACTTCAACCTCAGAATGTCTAAGAAAAGCACCAGGCACCTTAACTTTGGCCTTTTCTCCTGTTTAAGTCTCTGTTGTTAAAGTTTGGCATTTTAACCTCACAGTGCCACCTCTGCTTTGAGGAGGACCACAGTAAAACACCTGTCCACAAGCCGGGAAATCCTGGTCCGGTTGATTACCACCCTGTTTTTGCTCTCTCACACCAGAGTTACAGCCAAAAAGAATTAGCACGTGAACAACTGCAGGGATTTTGAACACATTTCAATTCACTATGCACACGCTGGTTTGGCTCTGGAGCCCACAGCTGAGATAACTCTTTTACAGTTGCTGAGGGCTCTAACCTTGGCCTGTAAGACAGAGAAGAAGATGGAAATCTGCTGATAAGTGATTTTGATTATCCTTCACTCTAGACAAGCACCTAAACTGCTGGGGACGAGACTAGGTTGCTACATAGGGAAATAATTTTTCAATTAATTAAGAAGCCAGACAGAAAGATTAATGAAATTGATGTAAATATTTGACCAAGGCCATTTAGAAAGCCCCAAGGTATCTGTGGAACCAATAGCTGGATATCACAAAATCAAAACTGTGGTGTGCAATTGATTTGCTTCTGAAACTACTCCCAGCACTGCCTTGCATGACAAATAGGTGTAGGTAATAGCACGTGTTTACACTGTGGTTTATAGCTTAGGATGGCAAAGGAATATTGAGTTAGCCTTTCCAATAGCCCAGAAAAGTGAGCAGTTGTTAGGACAGTAAGTCCTTAGAGATTGAGAGGGTTGCCCAAAACTTTTTTCAAGCTGTAGAAGAACTTGAAAAAAGTCTCATTTATGACACTCAAGCACAGAACTTTAATATAAAGTTGATCTTTTTCCTCAACTAAATGTAAATACACACTTCTTTTGAAACTGTAGTGTATGCTAAAACTCTTTCTCCTCCTTTAGGTCTTCCTTTAAGCAAAATTTGAGAATGTCTCTAAAAAGTACCGGGTTTGATGGGAAACTGCAGGAGCAGCAAGGCTGGATTTTGTGTCTCTGTTCTACAGTTCTATGGCCATGTTAGCCTAGCATTACACCATAGCAAAACTCTCCTTCCTCACACAGCTTTGACAGAGTCATGTTTTCAGACAGCCATGATGCCAGCAGCTCACACAGGAGGAGCACAAGCCCGCTCTGATCCACCCACACTGGCATGATCAAGTTAATCTGCACATCATCCCAGCACTGGTTGAGGGGCAGGAACAGCTCTGCGCAAACCTGACCAGTGCTGCCCTATGTGTCCTGCCCCACTACGTTATTTCCAGACTTCTACGAAGCTCTCATTATCTCACAGAACATCTGACATCGCAACAAATATTTCTGGCTCATAGTAGTTACTGGAACAAGAAAGGACACGTAGGTGTTGTGAAAGTATCTCAGTATTTTGTTCAACTTATAATGAAATGCGTCCGCTTACTGAAATCACTGTACCACAGCTGGATGAACAGTGCTTGCACTCCAAACATTGCAACAGCTGGAATCCCACAGTGTTCTTGTCACCACCAACCCTACAAACCAAAACCAAAGCAAAACCAAGGTTGCTCTTGGCTAAACCAACTGGAGTTATGCTAAGCTATTCTTAGTACAGAACTGCCAATTACTAGTTCCCAAATGCTGCTAATTATAGCAATAAAGAGAGTGACAGTAATCACAATAGTAATAATAACAGTTATCAGAATAATGATACAGCTACACACATTGGATCACATTTATAGTAACTTAAACAGAATAAAACTGATAAAACCAGATTCAGCATGTAACAGTCTCATGCATCCGCCCAGGAAATTCAGAAACACTTAGCTCACTGCAAAGCAAAGAATAAAACAATGAAAACACTTGCAACAGATTCTTGTTAATGGGATATTTATAGGCCAGTGTTTAAGCTGGGGGGGGAGGGGGGGGAGAAGCTGCCAGAAGTGCTGATTATTGCCCTTTACAAGTGAAAGTGTTGGTTTTCAGTGTTTCCAAATTATGACACTGAAAAGTTTAGTTAAAGCTATAAGCCAATAACGATCACAGAAATGGGGCATTAAAATAAACCCACCAAATTGGAGGAAAGCCTCAGCTAGGGTAAAACAGCGACCTTACGCTGATACCAAGGGAATTATATCGAAGTACACCCACCGAGCACTTGGAAAAAAGAGCAAAAGGAGGAAAGTCACTGCAATTGTGTTCACGGGAATGCCTGAAAGCTAAAGAAAGACCATTAAAAACCCTGTATGAGCTATATAAACCCAGGCAATCCATAATCATTTCAGACTGGAGGAGGAGAATGCTGTGGGATAAAAGTGATGAAAACAGATATGGTACCTAAGGACTGTTAGACAGGATTCAGGTTCTCACATTGGCTGCTGAGGTGTGGATGATGTTTTCTACTAGATGAAAGTTATCTAGTCCTTTCATTTAAAGATACAAAGATTCTCATCCACATGAATCAGTAGAACTAGATTTTTTTTATTAGTCTGTATGCAAGCTTCTGGCCCCCAGGAATCCAGGGATCAGCTCTTGCAGAACATACAAACGAATGCTCAGGAGAATTAAAAATAGAGGAAAAATCAACTGTTCTGTTAAGCTACTTATGCAAACACTATCAAGGCACAGTATCTCTTAAGCTTGAAAGGCAGCTTGCTTCTTCAGAATGCTTTTGTCAACAACAATTTTCGACACATTGCACATTGGCTTAACTGCTTTATTCCAAGATTTTCATCAGGGTGAGATTTATGTCTCGTGACTTTCCATACCTATATTGTATATATCTAGCTTACAGCATCCCACTCAGCCTGACATGGTCACACCAGAGGAGTATGGTTCTTCCAGAAATGCTTTGCGATATCAACTAGCTTCAAGTGGATGTCCCAGATACCCTATGGCATCTGAAACAGCACCTCGTATTTATGTTTAGCAAACTAAACTGCACTCCTATGGTCAGGTTCAGCTTGTAGATCAAGACACCTACATTTAGGGGTAGGTGGGTGAGCTGTGTACCTAAGCCATCAGGACAGTCTGGGGTAGGGTGGGTGCTCTCAGGTAGAAGTTGTTACTTAAAGATAGGTGTTCAATACTGTTTGAGATAGTATAGGATACCCCAAGATTTTCATACAGGCACGGCAGATTTGACAACAACATTAGGGAGAGATGCTTTATTTTTGGAAAAGCACCCGGAGGTTGGTAGAACATTGGTTTTTGTTTGTACATGCCACGAGATGCCATTCCTGCAGATCTGAATCCCAACTCAGGCCCAGGCAGTTAGTAGAGACTTATCATAGAACCACAGAATTGTTTTGGCTGGAAGAGACCTTCAAGATCAAGTCCAACCTTATTCCCAGACGTACCAAAACCACTAAACCACGCCCCTAAGCACAACATCTACCCAGCTCTTAAACACCTCCAAAGATGGTGACTCCACCACCTCCCTGGGCAGGCTGTTCCAATGCCTGACAACCCTTTCAGTCTTGTGACTTGAGGACAGTTCAACTGCCACCATGTAGCAGTTTACCCTGTGGTAGGACCAACCAACCCCAAAGCTCCACGTGCTTCAGATTAAAATGGCACTGTCCGTAACAGAAGCTTATAAGCCTATTTTACAGGGTAACACATACATGCAGCTAAACTTAGGTGTCCAAATCTCCAAGGTCATTCTCACCCTGCATTCTATAGCTAAAGGAGTAAAACAGGCACTACTCCACAGGCAGCTATCTGCTCTCCTTTACACCATAAAGCAGCATTAAAGTGAACTTTGTTCAAGCAGAAATATTTTAATGGGAAATTTACTGAGTTAAAAAAAAATAAATAAATATCAACCATTTCTTTTTAATTCAGAATGGAGCCAAATTTCTAATTCTCATTCCCTTTTCCAAAATGAAGCTCCAATCTTAAATCTTCAGTGCATTTGTTTTTAATATGCCTTCATTTAAGCAGTATTTTTAAATGCTCCATACATCATTTGATCTTTTTAGTTTTCCATTTCCTTTTCATAAGAGGACATGTACCTTCAAAAAAAGAGGTTTCATTTTTGTGGGTGCATGCCTTTCAACTCTCCCAGTATCTGTAAGAACAAACCAACATGTTTTCATGGGTAAAGGGCTGGTCCTGTGATGGGGAAGACACTAAGGAAAACTGAAGTGCACAAATATTATGGCTCACAAAAATATGTTTCCACTTAGATGTGACTGAATATCCCATTTGTCTGCTCTTTTTCTCCTGAGGTATCACATTCTTTACTGTCAATGCTTTGGAACGTGAAACCTTTTAGCATTAAAAATAAAGAATCTCCACAGCTGGCTTTCCTTTTGTGCCTTTCTCTGAAATCCATTCGCTTCCATCATCCCACTTCCTCAGTTTCCCCAAACTAAATCCTACCCAATGGAACCTGCAGAAATGCGTTTGGCACAGAAGGTGACTGGGAGCTGAGTGTAGACACCTCTCCCCTTTACACAAAGAAAGGCATGAAGGGAAAGCTCACGTGCAGTGCCCGTACATCTCACACAGCTCCAGCTATGTTGACGTGGAGTTCCCCATCCCCTTGCTGCCAAGGTCACCGGTGTGCCTGTGTTTCTCCATCACACCTCCACACTGCCCAGTGTCCATCCACCATACCGATGGGTCCACAAGTGCTGCAGAGTCAGACACATGTGTGGTGGGGACAGTCCTACATGAAGGTCTCCCCTAACAGAGTCTGGGGTAGACTCCGAAACCCACTCTTGTTTCACGATTCCTTTGCATCAAATCAGAGGATGTCAAGATCTTACTGTGTAACAAGCAAATAGACCATTGAGCAGAGTCCCTCTTTTGAGTCCATCTCCATTTCCACAAGCCCAGTTAAGACTCTGCAGGTGTTTTGCATAAGCAAAAGAAAGAAAAATAGAAAAAAAATAGACTCCTTCCTTCCTTTTCATCTGCCTTGAGTTGCCATTACCACTTGTACCATGAATATTTTTTTCCTCCTGTCACCACTTCTACCCAGTACTTTGCATCCCTCACAAGATGTAGAGGCTTAGCATCAACACTCTGCAAAACATTAAGGTGAGTTGAATTGACTCCTGTTGTTGTGGTTACACACTTGAATAGAAAATTGCAGGACTCTCCTGTATTTCCTGCCTGTAGTCTTGGCTGCAACGCAGAAAACAAGACATGGGTGAGAATATGGAAAAAATGTCATGTTTATGGAGAAGGAAGGATTATTCTTCTGTTTATTAAAAAATATTATTATCACATTTTGCTTTCTTTTCACAATTTTACTGAGTACTTTACTGGGAGTTAGCTTGTTTTACTCTCAGGACATGCCACTGATCAGGAGCAATGACATTTGGAGCACAACATTACTTAGAAGCTACAGTCCCGAACCAGCTTTTGTTTTGCTAGGTAATGTAGAAACTCTTTCAACACGCCTCACGTCAACAGCTTAGACTCTAAGGACTGGCAAGGGGTGATGCAGACAGGTCTACTTCAGCTGCTGCTTTACCATAGAATCATAGAATCATTAAGGTTGGAAATGACCTTCAAGATCATCAAGTCCAACCATCTACTAAACATTATCATGACCACTAAACCATGTCCTGCAGTGCCACATCTAGATGATTTTTGAACATCTCCAGGGATGGTGATTCCACCCCCTCCCTGGGCAGCCTGTTCCAAGGTCCCACCACACTCTCAGTAAAAAAATTTTTCCTAATACCCAACCTAAACCTCCCCCGGTGCCACTTCAGCCCATTTCCTCTCATCCTGTCACAAGTGACCTGGGAGAAGAGACCAACCCCCACCTCACTGCAACCTCCCTTCAGGTAGCTGTAGAGAGCAGTAAGGTCTCCTCTCAGACTCCTCCAGACCAAACAACCCCTGCACTATACTGGGTGGCATTAATGCATGGAGCTCCACAGGTAGTCGCACAGATTAAATTCAACTATTGCTTTTCTGCTTGAATTTACCCTAAGCAAATTAAGCACATGACCCATGACCTTTGATAGGAGCTTTTTTTGAACTCGGAGTTGCAGAGGATGTAAATTGAGCAGCGCAGAAGACAAGACAACCCGAATATCCTGTTGTGCTGGAGACACTTGTACCAACAAAGAAACTTCTTCTTGTCTTAGTGTAAGACAAAGAAGAGGGAAACAGATTGGGCTGTGTTGAAGAATCATCTAGAAAGACACTACATGCTGGAAAAATGAGTCCTGACAAATCCTGTAAATTAGAGTCATTTTTTTTACTGTCTTTGATCCAATGGTATGTGTCATCACTGTGTCAGCTTCTTCTGCTGGAGCATTTGCTATTAATTTCATTGTCTACTTGCTAATGATAACTTTATTTAAACATATTTTCAGTCACATCTGACGATGTTTTCCTTTTGGGAACCAGCCTTAAATAAGCTATTTCACCTTGGTCTGAAGAGACTAAATTTGTGCAAATTCATGAATTTAATATCTTGGAGACACTTTTTTTTGGTCATTTTTGTCATTGTTTCTTTTTTCACTGGCAGCTTCTGTGCTCCTTTATATTTCCTATGCCACTCATACCTTATTCTACCGTATAAAACCTCCTTTAAAATCCCTTACTTTAAATTTATTCTATAAAGAAAATATATAGTAGACCCAACTGGATATTTCCTTCTCCTGTGTGAGTCTGCTTTTTGCTCAACTGATGTTGAATGGCAAGAGGAAGCACAGAATCACAGAATCATTAAAGATCATGAAGTCCAATCATCTACTAAACAATATCATGACCACTAAACCATGTCCTGAAGCATGAGGTTCTTAAACTTAGTCCCAAATAATACAATATGAAATTCATTATGGGACTTATACTGGAGACGGTCTTATTCCTATGTTAATAGATTTTATTACCTCTCCAGAAATTCAGTGTTCTTTATTGCAGTAGGAGGAACAAAGTGTACAGAAATGAACATGAACCATGAAAAAACTGCCACAATAAATATAAAGAAAAATTGAGATAAGTACCTTCCCATGTCAAAGGGCTATATTGCTGGAGAAGCAAAGGTCTCAGAAGGAGCAGAGTGATTAATGAGTGAGGTAGCTTGATACACATTATCCTCTACAAAATATTTATAAATATTATTAGAGTTGAAGCTTAGGAGAACTGCTGTGATTACCTAATCTACATTCACATATCTAGAGAACAGAACCTGGTAATTCCTGCAGCAATTCCCCAGTGTCTGTCTGAATTAAAGTATTTATTTAAAAAAACCCATGCTCATAATTTTAAAATATAACAAGTGATAAATAATCTGCCACAGCTCACACAATATTAGCCCACTGTTTACTTACTCTCACTGTTAATATCTGCAGTTCATTCCTAGTTCTCTCATTAATCCTTTTATTTAATGGAAGTTTCTTTACCTTCCCAACCCTGTGATCAGATTAGGACATTTTCTCTAGTTGGATTTCACCTCCTTCGTGAAAATACTGGTCGATGCAATAAAATAACCTCTTCCCCTTCTTTTGCACGTGCATATCTCATGAGCTTTAGGAGACAGAGCATCATCACTGGAGCTCTTTCAACTCCATCCTACCCGTTAATCTCATATCTAAAGCATAGATGCTCTAACAGGACTCAGCATTGCAGCAGAGATGCTACTAGACTGCATTTGCAGAATACCATGCCTTGGTCCTGCCCAACTATCTCTAGTCTTATCCAAGGATACTTTTTTCCTTGTAGCATCACAGTAAAATCATATTCAGACAGGTCTTTACCTCAGTCTGGAAGGACTTTCTAACCCTCCAGTGCATTGTCTGACATACTGTAAAATGGATCTGTGGGGTTTTTTCTTCTCTTTTTTATTTGGCAGTGTCAGAAATATTTGCAGTGTTTCTTAGCCAAATAATTCACACTGCTCTGTATCATTTATTTATCCTATCAGCAACTTCCCTTCTAGTCTTTGTGATATATATGTCTTACCAGCATTTATTTCGTACTTTCTTTCACATCACTGACAGAAGTATTAAATAATATTTGTCCTAGAAACACATCTCAGGATGATGAATCCCCATATGTTACACTTGGAGATCTATTAGTAAACTAGGTTTTTATTTGATTTACAAAGTACTATATTATGTTAATCATTCTTTTCTTCCTGACAGTTTCTATACTGCTGTGTACCATCTATTTTACTTTCGCCTTCTTTTGTGGCTGGACAAACCTATAAATAAGGTTTAGACTCATAAAAGCCATGAGTCTAAATATAGAATGGAGTGTAGTTGAATAGTTCAGGACACAATGCACTTTGTTATTTTGCTAAATGGATGGGGAGGTGAAGCCGATCTAATGTGTATTTGAGTATTTTCTCAAAATTTCCTGATATAAAAGAGAACTGGAAGCATGAAGGATTTGTGAAATATCTGTCCAATCTACCTCACATAAGATTCCAGCTTGTGTCAGTAACCATAGTTACTGTAGGGACCATACCTATGAAGGAAGGGATACTCTGCCTAAGTTAGGAGCTGTATTTCTCTCTTGAAAGTGGATATCTAGAGTAAAAGATTTGACCAGTCTCTCTGTGCAGGTAAGGAGAGATGTGTACCTTCAGACCAGTTTAGATACCCTAATTCAGATAACAATTTTAGAATCTTTATCAGTCAAAACCACTTTTTATGAATAGATTTGATGCCTGCAGAAGTTAACAAACCCAAACCCCATGATGCAATCCTGACACCCAAGTGGAAGGACATAACATACAGAAGCCAGGTTTTGGTGAACCATAATAGCACATAATAGCTCTGCCTACTCTGTCCAGATGTTTGCAGGGACCCAGCTGTATCAGACTCTTCCGTATCTCAGCATGTTACATTGTCAAACAGAAAAATCAAAACATTATGAGAAAGGCAAGTCCTGTAACCTTTCTGAAGCCAGATAATGCCAAGAATACACACATTTACAGCCCACTTTCTAATTCAAATCTAATCCCATCTGCCACTGTTTTTACTTTGCAGAACTACATGAGAGTCTGACTTGCATGTTCCAAAGGCAAAAGAAAATGGACATGTATTTTTATAGGACTAGCTTATAAACAACTTCTAATCCTCAGCTAGAGAGGTGCTTGCCCTGCTAACACCCCTAACCCTGTGTAAAAGTCTCAGTCATGTCTTTCTGGAAACTTTCATATTCAGGGAATCAAAGTGAGAGCAAGTAATGCGGTGTTGGTATATTACAGAAGAGGACAATAAGGAAGTTTTTCACAGTACTAAAACTTGTTTTAAAAGACCAGTTCTTTTCTAGCCATCATGTTTAAAACCATCAAAAGTTTAAAATGGCCTAAGAATAAAACAAATTGAGTGAAATTATTCTACATCCATGTCTAAGAGGAGCTGGTCACACTTCCTTCAGTTACCAGAGACAGAAAAACAGCTCCAGAGGAGTAATTCTATTTCTTCTAAAAGGGAAATTAAACATCGTATTTGCTTCCAAGAAGTACACAAAGAGTTTAGGCTAACTCAGTCAGAAAGACACATCTATTTACAGACAGAAAAACACATTCAGCATTAGCTGAGATGGACCTTACCTTGCTTTTCCAACTTTCCATTACTCTTATTCTATTTGCTTCCCTGTCTTTTCTCTTCCATACTCTTGGCTACCCTCTGAATAACCTACATTCCAAAACAATGCCTTATATTTGACCTTCAGTCTCTTCTGTGGGTGGTTTCCCTCCCATTCCACAGCTTTCCCCAAAGGCCTTTTAGCCTTCTTCCAAAACAGCAGTCAGTTCCACTAAACATATGCCTATGGAGAGGAGGAGGATATTATGGAGCAGTCACCCTATTAGCAGTGTTGCACAGATACTCTTCTTCCTATCCACATTGGTTGGAAGGGACCTCTGGACACCATCAAGTCCAACTCGCCTGCCAGAGCAGGGTCACCTAGAGCAGGTTGACACAAGATCACATCCAGGAGGGTCTGGAACCTCTCCAGGCAAGGAGAATCCACAACCACTTTGGGCAGCCTGTTCCAGGCTCTGCCACACTCACAGGAAAGAAGTTTTTCCTCCTGTTGAGATGGAACCTCCTGTGTTCCAGTTTGTACCCACTGCCCCTTGTCCTGTTGCTGGGCCCCACTGAAATGAATGTGGTCCCACCCTCCTGACACTCACCGTTTAGATATTTATAAGCACTGATCAAATCCCCTCTCAGTTTTCCCTTCTCCAGGTTAAACAGATGCAGGTCTCTCAGCCCTTCCTTGTGTTCACAGCTTTCCTCATCTCACAACTGCACTGTGAACTGTAAACCACTGTACAAGCAATTTGGTCTAGCAATTGCACGTGACTAGTATTGCACCATTTCATATAACGAAGAGGTAGAGAAAATTTCTCCATCCAGATAAAAACCCTCCACATTTCATACCATACTGGCCTCAAAATCAATATAAAAATGGAAATCAATCCTTAACCAAAAATGACCTTCTAAAGTCATGAAATCATAGAATAGTTTCGGCTGGAAAAGACCTTCAGGATCAAGTCCAACCTTATTCCTAGCCCTACATTCGATCCAGTGTTGTCTAGGTGGCATGCAGGTACAAACTCCTAAGGACACTTCCCCAGCTGCTATCACTACTTTGGTTAATGAGCTTCTTACTGTTAATTTTGGTAGTTTATGTGGTTAGATAAGCATCTGAAGGAGAGCTATTACTAAGCTAATATCAGCTAAAATTGCCTCGCTTCCTTTTATAAAAATCCTCTTTGGCTGCTTATGACTTTCAGAATCACAGAATTGCTCAGGTTGGAAAAGACTTTCAAGATCATCGAGTCCAACCTCAACCTAACCCTACTACCCTGACTCTAACAACCCACCACTAAACCATGTCGCCAGGCAAAAGATTATTAGTAGTTCTAGTTAGTTAGATTATTATCAGTTAAAAGATTTTTATCACTTCCTGAAGATTATCACAGCAGTAAGTATTTTCCATTCTAGGAAATGCATGTGGAATGGAGAGAGAGCAAGAAGGAAGGAGGGAGGGAAAAGGGAAGATGTCTCTGCCAGAGCTATGTATCATTTTCCTTGAATGAGGGTAAGGGAAATAGAAATTCTTTTTCCCTGGTCAAAATGCTTTTACAATTGATTCCTTGACCCAGGTTTGTGCTTCTGTACCGTGAAACAATGTCTGGAAGTTTGCAAGAGAGGGAGACCAAAATGTCAAGTATATGAACCTGCCATCCATTCAAGAATATGACTATGCTGACTCTTTCTAAAACAT
>JAAGNO010013640.1:71625-100870 GCA_033439905.1 Ceryle rudis | reverse complement strand
CTGTATAGAAGTATAATAACAAATATATAGGGAAATTTATTTTATAAAATAAATAAATAAACCCCTCCATCTGAAAACAGGCATTTGATAATAGTATTGACTGTGGTGTATGTGCACAAGATTGACTGTCGCACGGTCACAGTAGCTGCTTGCCAGGGCAAATTAAAGCAGGTGAAATTTGAGGGAAATCACTTCAGGCATGAGAGAAACAGTCAAACATTTCTCTTTCCTAAGAACATGGAAATCCTGAATGTGATGTCATTTAGAACAGCAGTCCATAAACAGATTGAAATTGAAAGTGTAATCTCTTAATTTATTTTTACATCTGGAAAGTAAACAATTACATATTTTAAAGGAATACAGGCTAAGTGTTCATATAGTCAGAAAGCAGTAGATGACTTTGGATCTGCCAATTCACTGTCACAGCGGTAGCTCAGCTGTATTTCACATGCTGACATTTACTGTAAGTGCCATATAGTGTATCACTAACTAATCTGTGCTGTAGGAATGTGGTGCAGCACATATCTTGGAGAACTTATGTCCCATAGTATCAGGTAACTGCCTCAGGTTTTCTCTTTTCCTTACATACACATATTCCAGGGTCCTCTGCATTTCTGCCAAATCTGTGCATCTCTGTATTTGTGTAAACACACACGGACACCAGGTTTATTGGAGTAGTGACTGTCAGTATATAGAATAGCGTTGCTGTTCAAGCCTACCAACACTGCTGTTTCATTGAAGTCCAGTCTAGTTGTTAACAATACTAGTATTGCTCTATCTGAAATGAAAATATTTCACCTGATGTACCTAATTACTGCATTTCTGTCTCTCTGGTTTGTGGGGTTTTTTTAAATAACGACCTTCCACTGGTAAGTCTGTCTCTGCCCTTAAGGCACTCAATTCTTGATTCCACAGCATATAGCAGAAATTCCCCGTTCTTTGATTCTTTATTTTCTGCTGCTGAATTTCAGTCCATTTTGATTAACATCGTTCTGGACATTGCCCAGCTCTCTCTTTCTGATATTTCAGTCTCCCTCTGTCTTGACAATGAGCTCAGTTTCTTTTGTCATCATTTGACTTCTTTGGTATAAACTGTTTATGCAAAGGTCATTAATGCCTCCTGTCGCAGGACCACTTTTAAAAAGTGACTCAAGCAACTTGACTATTAGCAAGTGATTCACTTTCATCACACTAATTGACATTTCCCCTTGTTCTTACTAGTCTTGTGACTCTTTAATGAATTCATATTTTTCTCAGGTTTGAGTTACATTAAACTTGCTTTTTTTTTGTAGCTGCCTTCTGCTGCTGAATTCTAGTCAGCCAGAGCTTAGGTACTTGAGGCACTGTCAAATGCTGACATTCAGAGAGACTAAATCCATTTCATTTCTTTGTCTAGAAGTTCAGTTATCATCTCAGAGGAGGATATGAGGCTAATCTATTGCAATCTTCTTTTTGCAAACTCATGATTCATTTTGTTCCATTTTCCTTTTACCTCTATATTTGAAAGTCTAAAACTGAGGCTATATAACAAAACAAATCCAATAAGAAAAATGAAGTGGAGAAATAACTTTAGATATTTCATTTGCAGATATGGCACTAGAAGACTCTACATACTGTAACTTCAGGCTTCTAAATGTGTGTCACATCCCGTATGTGCTATAATGTAGCAGTTAAAACTAAGGCATAGCTTTAATCTGACATTCCCTTTGATTCCTGTGGTATACCGAAAAGACAGAGAAACCAGGTTAATGCTGTTCTCTTTCCTCTTTCAGTAGTTAGGATGTGGGGGCTTTTTAGATTTTGCAGTTAGTTTGTGTGTCAAACAAGTAAATCTGCTGTATTGTCACTTATCTGTCTTTATTTCTATCACTCATAAAGGGCTGATAAGAATTTTCTTCTGAGTACAGGTTGCCTTAGAATATTTGCCACACCAGTGATCTGTAAGTCACTCCTAAATATGACTGCTATTGAGTGGATATCAAACAAATATAATTAGGTATTGAGACTGTTTAAGAAGATGGAAATT
Source organism: Ceryle rudis (assembly GCA_033439905.1). Lineage (NCBI taxonomy): Eukaryota > Metazoa > Chordata > Aves > Coraciiformes > Cerylidae > Ceryle > Ceryle rudis. The sequence goes on along the minus strand of JAAGNO010013640.1, from coordinate 98,844 downwards.
AAGCAAACAAAATGCTTTACAAGATTTTAACTATGTTGCAAATCATGGAATTATTTAGGTTGGAAAAGACCTTTAAGATCATCGAGTCTAACCATTAACTTTGCACAATCAAATCCCTCACTAAACCATGTTCCTAAATGCAACATCTAGACAGCTTTTAAATACCTCCAGTGATGGTGACTCAACCTCTTCCATGGGCAGCCTGTTCCAGTGCTTGAAAACACTTTTGGTAAAGAAATATTTCCTAATGTCCAATCTAAACCCTCTCTGATCCAACTTGAGGCCATTTCCTCTTGTTCTATCACTTGTTACTTGAGAGTGATAAAGGTCTCCCTTGAGCCTCCTTTTCTCCAGGCTAAACAAGCCCCAGTTCCCTCAGCTTCTCCTCATAGTAATTGTTCTTCACCAGCTTCATTGCCCAACTTTGGACACACTCCAGCAAATCAATGTTTTTCTTGTAGTGAGGGGCCCAAAACTGAACACGGTATTCAAAGTGCTGTCTCACCAGTGCCAAGTACTCTCATTTTGTGGTCACTGTGCCCAAGATGGCCTCTAACCACCACATCACCCACAATTCCTACTCTGTTCATGAACAACAGGTCCAGTGGTACACCTTCCCTAGTTGGCTCTCTCACCAGCTGTGTCAAGAAGTTGTCTTCCACATACTCCAGGAACCTCCTGGACTTTTTCCTCTTTTCTATATTGTATTTCTAGCAGACATCTGGGAAGTTGAAGTTCCCCATGAGAATAAGGGCTAGGGATTGTGAGGTTTCTCCCAGCTACTTATGGAATAGTTTGTCCACATCCCAGTTAGATGATCTAGAACAGGCTCCTGCCATAATATCAACCCTGTTGGTCTTTCCCCTGATTCTTACCAATAAACACTCAACACGATCATTACCATCATGAAGTTCTAGACAGTCAAAACACTGTCTGTTTTGTTTAAAATTGACTGGTACTGTGGTTTATCCTAATGATTAAAATAAATAAATAAATATATAAAAAGAAGACACTAAGCCAAAATTAGCCCAAGGTTAAGCTGATTTGTAAGTTGGTTAGAAAATAAAGCAATTTATATTAAGAGTGTACTTTTTTTCCTGGGTGTTAAACCAAAAATTTTTATGGAAGTGCAACTGCTTCAACAAGGTTTGAGAGATAGGATAGCCTCCAGTTTCCAAGATGCTCCAGTCTCTACCATGAAGAAGAAAGAGAACTCTGGTTAACTAACTGCACCTTTTCATTTTGATAGTTCTAAATATGCTTATTTTACAAAAATCAATTAGGAAGGTATTGATTTAATTTGAATGAAATTGGAAATAAATAAATTAGCTGCTACCCATCAGTTCTTTTCTTCTTTTCATCACTAAACAGTCAGGCTTTATAGAGAGAAACAGTAGATTTTTTTTCCTCACTTCTTCTTTAAGGCAAGTACTGAAAGTCAGTTAATGCTGACAGTTTGCCAAAGGTACTTAAAAACCTGTTTAATATGTGCCCTAGTTTGAAGATGAAAGTGAGCTGTCAGTGCTGGCTTTTTTTTTTTTTTTTTCTGCTTCTTTTTATTTTTTAAAAAAAATTTATTTGTTTCCACCCCTCCGGTCAATACTTGATAGTCCTTGGGAAAAGAGAAGCTTTTAGATGCTAATATTCTTTAATGCTTGGTGCATTTACCTTGGTAAGAAATGGGTGGGATTTTAGACAGCTACAGTACACTAAGCATTGATCTGCTTAAAAGGGCATCATCTGGTATTCTAGGAGAACTTTGAGGAAGTGTGTTTCTAGTTAAAATGATATTCTACTTTCCATTGCCATTCAATCTTAGTGTAACACAGAGCACTGTGTACAGAGTACAAGGACACAGCTGCGCCTTTATGGAGAGTGATAACCCTCAGTTCATGTACAAGTTGGAAGGTAAAGGATATACTGAACTGGGGAAGAGGGACCAAAAAAATACTCTTTCTTTACTGGAGGGACATGCGTAATTATTCAATTCATTAATCTGCCTGGGTGCTCTGACACTGTGCTAATTTGGGTAACAAGACAAGCAGTGTGTGTGTGAGTGCATTAATGATCAATCCCCATTCCCACTAAATTAGAACATTTCCTGAAGGTCACCAATGTCTATGCTGCTTGTGCCAATGCAGGTACAAACCAGAGAAACATGGTGGTCACCAGAGCCATCAGAATACGGCCTTGCCCCATCTGCCTTAGTTGCTCCCTGTCTCCTGAGCACCTGGCCACTGCCTGGGTGGGCAGCCAGGGGCAGCCTGCTGCAGCATGCTGACACATGCCCACCACCCTTTCCCAGCAAGGGAAGAAGAAAAATAATAGCTGCTGAAAAGTCAAATGGAGTAGCAGGGAGTAAAAAGACAGGAGAGCCAAAATTGTATTTTATTAATTCTCAGTACAGTTTTTAAACAGAAAGTTAAAACTGAGGAGCTGGTTGGAGCAGTATGCCAGCATTTCAGTGGTTGTGATTGGAAACTTTCTTCACACCTTTTGACCTACTTAGTAGTGAAGATTTATGTGTCCATTCACAGCTAGAATCTCATCTTATTTTTAAGAATAAAATGTAAGATTGCTCTCTTTATTTTTAGACGTTGTTATTGTAGATCAATGGAAAGGAAAAAGAAAAGCTCTGAAACGTTTGTGTATGATTAACCTTTTATCAAGTTGTCTTATAGCTACTTCTTTCTTTCTACTTGTTTAAAGAAGGTTTGCAATACTTTGTAGGGCTGGAGAGAGATGTACAGGATATACTTAAAACCACAACAAAAAACCCCAAACAACTATAGTAATATCTTAAATCCCAGTTGTAAAATTATTTGTACATATATTTAACTTTAAGCTTGAAATGACCATGAAACTGAAGCTGCTGCTATTAGCTCTTTTATCTGGTGTATCTTAAATCTACTGTATATGAGGGAGTCATCTTAGCAGTCACATTTGGTAAACTATTACCACGTTTTGTAGAGGATTCATAAAGATATATCCAAGACTAAGGAATGTTTGAGAGGACAATATCATTAGAAATACTCCCTAAAAAAAGGAAGTCCCACAGCAGAGTTTTATGCTTATGATGTTTGGGTATCTGTCTATTTTTAAATGTACTTATGCCAGTTTATCAACTCAAAAATACTACTTCATAATCTAGACCTGGGAAAACATCTCAAAAAAGTGATACTTTGTTAATTAGAATCAAATTCACTCTTAAGAGTAAATGGACCTCTTATCAACCTCAGGCTATTTAGGAAGAATGTAATTTCTATTTTGTTAATTCATAGTCTATGCAGAGAGTAAAGACATGAACCAAAGTCAAGATTTCTTTCAGAAATCTATCAGATGATGACTTAAGGATCTGGAGAGAACCACAGAACCAGAAATATTTGCTTAGCATTGTTCATGCTTAAAAATTTGTTGTTGCTATTCTGAACTTGTCCAGCTTCATCTTGCTATCGTTATGTATTTTCTTTTGCTGCATTGATACCTGCCTGATATTACTGATTTCTTTTAACATGGGTACTTTCAAACAGTAATTTCCTTTTAACCTTCTCCTACCAGCCTAGATAAAATAGCAAGCAATCAAAAATGGTCAAAATAAGACAGGTTTCCAACTTTGTCTTTTGCCATGAATGAGATCCAGCTAGGTCAGGAGTGCCCAGCCTGTAATTTTAAAGATGACTTTCACTCTTTAGAGTGGAAGTTGCTGCCTGACACTTTTTCCCCCTTGTGTGATAAAAATTTAGTCAGTTTTTGTCACAAGACTGTGCATATCCAGTCATATGATTGTATGATATAATCAGAGTGCGTATTTGTTCATGCAAGGACATGATTACGTTTTTCCTTATATGATGCCTCCAGCATGTGAATGAAGGTGAAACTTCCATGTCACTTCCTATGTGTATTTTTTAAAAAGCTATGATCTTTGCAATTCGACTTAGAAAATGGCATTGTTATGCTACTGCTGTTTGTGGGAAAAAAAAAAATAAAGGACTTGTGCAGAAAACCAGAAAAAATTGAGGTTTGTGTTAGTCTCATAATCAGTTAATTTGAGACAATTCAGAAATACTGCATGAGGCAACATTTCATCTCTCTGTGTTGGTCTGTTTTAGATAAATACCAATCCCTGTATTCTAAACATGTTTCTGAAAGGAGACTCAAAACAGAAGAAAGTTTTGAATAAAACTCCCTACTGACTTCCACAGCACAGGATCAAAGTCTCAATGTTTATGAAAAATCATTAAATTCATTATTATTTGCATAATTCCTTCCATTTCATTTATTTTTATAGGTAACTAGTATTCAATGAATATGGAACAATCACTTTTCTAAAACTCTTCAAGTATAACCATTGTTCAATATTTCCACAAACCTATTTTCTCGCAGTATAAAAATAACTGTTCCCATCCTCTGGAAAGGCAAAATAAAATGGGAAGTGTAAGAAAAGAATACCTACATTTATCATTGTATTATTACTTTTTATTTAAAGATAAAAAGACCTGAATAATTATAATTAGCTTCTGGTTCTTTTCTTTCATTAACATTTCCAAGCTTGGATTCAGGTCCAGCATTTTGTGTAATTGCAACTGAACCGATGACTATTTTAGTTTATTTTACAGCCCATGTCTTAGATGTTATGTCAGTTTGTATTATCACACTGAACATTTGCAACTTGTTTTCTGTATGCAGACTCAGGACTTTTTAATTAATTGGGAGCAAACCAGCAAATATCTGACAAATATTCTAGAGCAAATTATTGTGAAATCGCTGTTTTGGAGGTGAGCGTTAAGGGAAGGGAGCAGTGGGGACAATATTCTATTTGGCAGTATAACTCATTCTGTTTGGAAACCGTATTGGTGTTTCAAGTGATTATCAGCATGTCTGAGAGAACAATTTACACTAATCTTAATAGTCAATTTAATTGAATTAAGCCTCATCAGTGAGATGTATTTTAAAAAGGTTTTGGTTTACTGCAGACTGGAACTATTGCTGTAAATGTGATCATGTTAAGACTTCACAATCCAAGCAATATGGGGCATCGTACATATGTGAGACAATGTGAAAAGAAATGGTTGAGCAAAGTTGTGCAGTGTTGTCCAGTATGGGTCAGTAATGTGCTGTTGGAGATGTGCTACTTACTACTTTCTGGAGGTTTTTAATTTGGGGCTTTGGGTTGTTTGTTTTTTTTTTAATACTGTGCCAAGAATATATTCTGAAGTGAATACACATTTCCTGAATGTGAATAGAAGTTTTCGCTGTTCCAGTAATATCTTTTTCTTCTTTAGTAAATAAATTTGACAGAATAGGCTTTACTAAAAATGGAATATAATTGTTAGTTCTAATTTTCTTGTAGACGAGATCATTTTTATTTAGGTAAAGAGAGATCATACAAGGGGAATAGAAAATGAATAAGACTTTCAGGCAAATAAAAATCAGAATACAAGGAGGTAAAACAAAGGCCAGAAACTGGGAAAGGAATTTAGAGGTCTGAATTTCCAATGAAATACAGGAAAAAAAAAAAAAAAGTTATACACTGAAGGTTAGGGAAAATCTGATATTCTTTCCTTGGTTCAAGTGTATGGGATCTACAGCTTGCTCATGTTTCCTGACCAGCACAGGGAGCTCTGGTAATGAGGTCCAGACTTAAAGACTTCCCTAGGATGTAAACAGCATGCATCCATCTTTGTGAGGGGCTTAGTTTAAAATTCATCTTGCCAAGGCTATTCAGTTGAAAGCAAACACTAATGTAGTCAGAGACTGACCAAATACCCTGGTCCTTGTCTTAGTTGTCATAAGAAACTATGCAAAGGAAAGCAGTGCTTTTGAGAGGCAGTGTGGGAAGGATAGAGTGTCACAGATTTTTTTGAGGAGTGTGGTGGCTGAGACGGTGGTTTTGCTTAGAAGCTGCCCCAGATGTTTCCTTGAAACACTGAAAGGGAAAAATAAATGTTATTGAAGGAAGAAAATGTGCAGGTGAAGAGAGCAATAGTAAGAACTGCCCTGCACCATTCTGGGGAACTCTGCTAGAGACCTCTGCTGCTGCTGAGGATACATGTGGAAACAGAAAAGCTTCACAAGAGAAAACAAGGGCTGAGATATCTTGTAATAATTCTTCCTGTACAGCTTGCCTAATTACAACATTATCCAAACTCCATGCAAACATTAATTTACAGCAAATTTGGATTATAAAACTCATTGAAATTGTGGGTTTTAAAACTATCAGAAATTATTACATCCAGCAAACTATATCTGTATCTTCTGATTTTCTGACAGTTGTCTGCAGATAAGGTTGACTTTTTTGGTAGCTCAGTACCCTGGGAAGTCTGACTGGTTTTTGAGTGGGTTTGCATGGAGATAAGGATTTAATAACGTTTCCTTTACTTTATCACAACACCAGCTGACAACTGGACAAGCTTCAGTACATTATGCTATATTTGATAATATCTTTAGTTCCTATGTGCACAGTTTAAATTCAATATGTATGGTCTTCCAGGGCAGAAACTGATGTTTATCTTCATTCAACCAAGTAGTCATCATACTGCTGCAGTAATAGCAGTCCTTGAGTATTCCAGAGAAACTGAGTCAAGATGCATGTAATTATAATGGTGAAGTAATTTGGGGAGGAATTAGGATCTAATAGGTCTTTACACCTTAAATTTTAGGTATGTTACTCCTGAGAACACCCCTGACTTCAAAAATTTATTTTTCATATATTTATACATTAGTTTTCAGGCGGATTACAGTGGGCAGTGCAGTAATGACTCACTGACACACAAAAACCTTAGCAACCTTAGATTTTTTTTCCTTTTTTTTTTTTTTCTTTATTATAACTGTGTGTCAGATCTTGCACTCTTTGATTTCCAGACCTAATGAGGCAGTTCTTTACTATCAAAAAGAAGATAGGAGATTGAATAGACACGTTTGGGCAAGACTTACATACAGTATCATCAGGTATCCCAGCTGTGAATGTGTAAAGGAATTGAAAATGGAGAAATTACAGCCACCTGATGTAGGGAGATACCTTTTTGAGTCACTTGAGATGTTTTCAGGGACTGCAAGTATGATGGAGCAGTAATGCTCTTCAGTTTTATTTTTGTATACTCCTTTTTGGAAAAAAAAGTCAAAATATTATTATAGCTTGTAACTTTTAAGAAAACACTGTTTTAAAAGCTGTGTGCTTCGTTGGCAGGCTGCTATCACTTGATAACACTGTCAAGGAAAAGTGTAATACAGAAGTACAAAAATGGGGGAGCACGTTGACAAAAATAGAATTTCATGGTTAAAAAATGTATATACACCCACCATGAAATCCTGGAATATAAGAATATATTAAAATTCTGTGTATTTGCACATGCTTGTTTATATGGCAAGTATACAAAAGTGTGGGAATACAGAATAGCTTTGTTTGTATACATTTATAAGAAAGTATGCAGACATGCTTTGAGTGCTTAGCAAGGCCTCTCAAGAATAGCGCAAGCAAAGAGCTATCATCCTCCATAATGTGACACTAAATAGAGCAGATGTTGACTTTTGAACTTGAAGCAAAATCAATTTCCAGTGGAGTTTTGTCTTTGACCTCAGTGAAGTCATGATTTTGGCATTGATTTTATCAATTTATTCTTTCTGAAAGCCTTTGTGTTTCATGTTAGGGTTTTGGGGGGGAGTGTTTGTGTTTTGTTTTGGGTTTTTTTTGTCTGTTTTTTGTTTGTTTGGTTTTGGTTTTCTTATTTATTGTTGTGTTTCGTTTGTTGTTTGTTTTGTGTGTTTGGTTTTGGTTTTGTTGGTTTTTGGTTGGTTTTTGTTCGGGTTTTTTTAATGCCTCTGCTTAGCTATTCTTTTTCTAATCCCAGATTATCAAAAATCTCTTCAGCCTTTAGAAAATGTGTATCTCTCTGTATAAAGTTCATTCAGTAGTAACAGCTCACAATTATAGATGTATATACCAGATTTCCTTGTAGAAGGCTCCTTCTCATGAGCAGTTTCTAAGGCCTCCTTACACACTCAGTATAAACTCTGTTTTTTCTTGCAAAAACATACAAGTTTCTCCACTGTGTTCCAAATTACTTAGGATGACAAAGATTAACAAGATCTCTGCTCTGATGTGTGGAGGGTTTTTTTATTTTTTCAGTGACTGAGTTCCCTGTAACAGCATCCAGTTCCTCGCTGGTTTCATGGCACAGCTGCTCCAGGTAACACCCTCCTTTCCCAAGTCAAACCCCGTGGGGTAGTAGAGAGCAGAGGCTTCAGATATGTGGGAGGAAGGAAAAGACTGTGGTAAGCATGGCAAGATGAGAAGCCAGTGAGGGTATTTGGGTAGGATGGGAGAGATGATCCTTGAGTGCTCTGGGCAGGTCTTCAAGCCCACGATGTGGACAGAGGTTAGAGAACAAAGGTATGTATCCCTAATAGCTATCTTCCCAAAGCTAGGTTTCCATACAGGGGAAGAGTCCAAAGATAAGATGTGGGATATGATTTTTAGACTTACTTTTCTCATCAGATAATTTGTGGCTATATTTCATGCATGACGTAAGGGTTGTGTGTGACAGAGAAGTCTTACAGTACTTTGGATGTGAGGAAGAAAAAAAAAAAAGTTGTGGACCCTCTTCTCATTAATACAGATTGCTTAGATTGTAACACTTCTTTTAAAAAGAAATTACCTCCTTTTGCAGAAAGTACTTAATTCTTGAATAGCAATAACTTTGTATAGGTGTAAAGGAACCTAAGCAGAGGTGCTTAAACATTTAGGGGTACTTTTGCTTAAACGAGCCAAAGATTCCAGTTAATACTGTACCTAGAAAGAGATGCACCCATCCTGTGGAGTTTGCCAAATGCCAAAAAACCATAAATGCTGAAAAGTAACAGTTTTTGTGAAATTAGTATTTTAACAAACTTTTTCCTAGATAAGGCCTGTCCTTACATTCCTGTGGTGCAAACAGATGAGTAGAGATGAAAGTAACTGCCCTTTGCAGTGCATGTCTACTGTCTCACAGAGTGATAGAAAACAATTTCTGTAAGGAGCAGATTGCATTGAAAATTGCTATTTCTTCTCAACTGAAATTAAGAAATTGAGCAATGTGCTCTGGCTTGTGATAGACTCCTCTATACTCTTTAACCATTATTTTATTGTGAATTATTAATTTATGTAACTGAGTTATTACTCTTTTTTTTTAAAAAAAAAATATTGCTTGCCTGCTTTTCATGCTTATGTCATTTGTCAAAGTTATGCAGAACTTCGGAATAGACACTGTCTCTAATCCTGTGTTTCTACAATACTTGTTTCTCCAAGACATGGCTGTGACAGCGGTCTCCATGTTATCAGAGTGACAAAGAGTAAATAGCTGTATTATATGGAGATAATAATAGCATCCCTATTTGTAATTTCTTACTAACCTTGTTTCTGTGTTATGCTAGTGCTGGAATAAGCTTATCATTTTATACATGTTCAGTCATGCACGGTTTCTGCTTGTCAAGGATTAGGATCAGGCCTAAATGCTAGGCCTATAGCAGATGCTCTGTTAAGCTCTCTCCCTCTCCAAAGTGGAAGAGAAAGGGAATAAGGGAGAGAGACTTAATGGTTAGAAAAGGAAGGTATAACAACTTTAGTGAAAGTAATAATAATAATGGAATATATATAAATATATACAAACCCAGTACTAAACCTAACCCTCCCTGATGGCAATTACATCGCCATCACCACTGATGCTGTGGCGCAGGCACTGGGGAAGTCCCAGGAGCTGGATTCTGGTGCTGGATTCAGGAACAGACAGATTAGTATCAAAGGCAGAACAGAAGTAGTTCTTCTTGAACAACAGCCATTGAAGAAGAGGACTTGAGACCCTTCTAATCCCTCAGCTTTATACCGAGTATGAGGTATATGGGATGGAATACCTCCCTGGTCAATTTAGGTTCACCTGTCTTGTCTACTTCTCCTTACAGGTGCAACCTTTTTCTTTCTGCACCCCTCAATGTGGTAGATTAGACCTAGCAGTGACGTTGGTCTGCATAACAATCCCTGGTGCTAACTCAGGTGTTACCACTGCTAGAAGCAGACACTGCCTGTGGAAACAGGCTGCTAACTTCAGACAGTGCAGTTAGAAGAACTCTGCTGCAAAGTAAAATCACTGAACAGAATTAGTTCTGTTCTAACTCAAACCAAGGTGCCCTTGAATTTTGTTTGGGAAACAGGTGAAAGAAATAAAACATGAAACCAACCTGTTCTGCTCATAAAGGAGGTTTGAAGTTGCATCTCTGAGCCTTCCAGAAGTGCAGCAAGATGTTATTCTGGTGTGAGATGTGCTTAAACCCTGCTACAGTCACCAAGGTATTCCCCATACTGTAAACAGTATGGAGAACAGACCTAGATCTATCTGCCATCTCTCTGTGACTGAGTAGTTCAAATGGCTTAATCAAACATGTTGAACTGAAAGCTATTTTGAAGTAACTTTCTAGGCTGTTGTCCTAAAAGATGGTAAGTCTTGCTTCAGAGTACAACCCTGAATAGGACATGAAATAAAACCTTTAGTTTCAGTTGAATGGGTTGTTGCAGCAAATGAAGAGGCTGAGTATATTTCTTTGGGTGACAAAAATAAAGCATAGCAAAGTTAAGTTCAAGCTGGAGCCTACTTGAATTTATTAAACTTTTATTTCCTTGCAGCTGAAATGGAAAAAAAAAAGTTTTGTAACTTGAACAGACCCATTTATGAATATGTATAGTATATATGCTACAGCCTTTCAACTATGTGTGGCAGTTTTATTATGAAAAGTGGAATGGGTTATAGAAAACATACCCTGCTCTGTAGGGGAAGAATGTATTTTTCTGAGCATTCTGTGTTTTGAGGTGGCACAAAAGGTGACATATCTGTATCTAAATGACCATTGTATTTAATATTTCTTTTGCATGTTTTTGGAAAAAGAGTAAATCTTGAGAAAGAAACAAATTTTTACTAATGAACACCACTGAGATGTTAGCAGGACAATGTAGCTGGATCTTTCCAGCAACAGTGATGCTACTGTCAATGCAGAATGCAAGGAGAGGAAGGAGTTGTGGTAGCCCAGAATGGAGTGGTCCTAAGTATTTACTATCTACATATCTCCTGTCTCTTTACTGTCATGGGTTTATGTTTTACTATGCCTGACAGGCTCTACAGCCCAGTTGAAATATTAGTGTAAATCTTTCCTCTATCAGTGGTTTGCTCACTGCTTTCTCTCAACAGATGTTTAAAAAAACCTAGCCTGTTAGGTAGTAAAGGAACTTCAGAATTCATTCTGTTGAAGTCTCTAAATTTGGATTAGAAGAATTTTACAGGAGAATAACAGTAAATAATAATTGGGTTAACTGGAATAATCAGGACAAAAATATAGAGGAAAGAGAAAAATTTGTCCACAACACCCACCCTAGTTATATAAAAAATTAAATAAATAACCAAACAAACCAAAATCCAGACAACCCTTTCAGGCTTAGAGCAAGCATGTCTGTTGAAAGACAGAAGATGGTTTTAAAGTTGGTTATGGCAATATGTGTTGTACATCTTCTTCTCTTCTTCTTTTAGTTTAAAAAATAAAAAAGGAGGGGAAGGGAATCGTACCTCTTCTGTTTTATTTGCTGCCTAGAATTAGCGAAGAATATAATGCAGATGGAAATATACTGTCATATATGAAAGAGATGTAAGCTGGTTTTATGGAAAGAATACACAAAGAAGACCACATAGAAAAGCAGTTACTGTTTGATGAAGCAGCCTTTTTTTCTTAGGGACTTTAAGCCTATTTGAATAGGATTGTAAAAGCAGGAAGAATAATCTCTCTCACACACAGCCGTATGCTGTACTTCAGCACTGGAACAAAAAGCAGACAGAAACACGAGTGTTTACAAAATGTTTCTTCCTTGCCCTGTTCCCCCAGAGTGCTGCTGCTCTGCTGCTACAGCCTGCCCTCCAGAAATCTCAGGTGAAAGAAAAGGGCCAACACTGCTGGGGAAACTAAGATTACTGATTAGGAGAGAACATAATCAGGTAGAATGAGACTGTGTAGGGAGAAACCATTTCAGTGAGGAGGGAGGGAGTGCAGCACATACAGGCTGCCTATCTTGGGAGAGTACCTTGCTGTTGTTTAAGAAAACAAAATTGGCCATAATTCTGTCAGCTTCTGAGAAGAGGATGCTCTTTTTTTGCCTGTGAAGCTGGAGGGTGATTGCGTGAGTGTGTCACCTGTACCGGGCAATGAGTCTCCCTCCAGGTTTCTCCTACTTCAGAGAATGTGTTAGAGAGAAGTACCCACGGGGAAATCAACTAACCGCTTCCCCACGAAGGTAGCAAGACACTGCAGTGCCGGCAATGCCTGGGGGTGCCTCGGGTGAGTACCGGCTGTAAATGAATACAAGGAATATTCAGAGAGTGAAGAGCAGCAGCAATGCAACCTTAAAGACAGCATTTAGGTCAGCTGCCTCCCGGGATCTCCGTGGCTGGATGGGGTGCTGCCTGCTGTGTACAGGGGGTTGTAGGAAGTTCCTCTGAAAGGACTCAAAGTTCAGGGCAAATGGGGCTTCTGGGAGGGGACTGATCCCGTGGCAGCTCTGGCTCCATTCTGCCACATATCCATGCCTTGCATAACTTTATTTTAAAATCTGATTCAAAATTGGTTGGAGAGTATCAACAGGGTGTTAAAACAGAATGAAAACCAAATAAAGTTTTTCATGCAGTAAGTACTTGCTAAGGTTAAACATTTTTTATTTTTTTCTTTTTTTCCCTGAAGATAGAGGGTGCAGTGTGTTCAAATGACAATCGTGAGTGTTTGCACAGCTGTAGGTAATGGATGCTAGCAGATCAAAGATTTAGTTGCATTACTAAATGAACTTCTCAGTATAAAGACAGCAGAAAGTTATAAAGTTTACTGCAAACAGATTTGGACATGGTTAAATGAATTACTCAACTGATGATATAGAAATAGCTTGGAAACTGGGCCATCAGGTGAAAACAATCTTACATGCAGTCTAGGGTAATTGCATAGACTTGTCTGCAGAGGATTGATTCTGAAAAGTAGCTAAAATAACTTCATATCTTTCTAGCCATTTGAAAATAAATCTTGAGAGAATATTTGACTGTATATATGTAAAAAAATGCTCTGCCAGGGACCAAAAAAAAAAATAATGCTAGCTTCTGTTATAAATAGGTTCCCTGACGTATTGTAACAAGTTTTATTCCATTCTTCCTCCTAAGAATGGAGGGAGAATACCTATTTTGTCTGAAACAAGCGATATTTTTTGTCTCATGCAGGAAAAACTCAAAGATTTCTGTAGTGGTTTAAAACTGAAGTATCTTCAGTGGATTTCTAAATTAAATTTATTTTCTCTTCCTATATTTTGCATCCTTTCCTAACTTAGAGGTATAAAATAATTATTGCTCCATCATAAGAATGTGTAGTATAGTCAAATTGGAGTGTTTAAAATACCATTTACTGTTATTAAATGGCTTTTATTAATCTTCTCTCAAAAAATATTTTGGTTTTCTATTTCAGCATTGGTCTTTATTCATGACACATTTCTCTGGAAACTACAGAGGCCAGTTAATGGTTTATGAGTTCAAGCTGAGCTGAATATAGCTAAGCTCTGTCTTGCTTGACATTTCATCAAAAGCTGTGTTGATTTGCAATGTTTACGGACCTATTTATTGAACCTTCACAGCTTGAACTATGCCACCGAGCTTGTTGACATTGCTGAGTTTATCTCCTTGTGCTTGTGCAATCTCAGAAGAAAAGTTTAGAGCAAATGAGTTATAACAAACTTGTCACAGTTCATAAAATATGCAGTTAGGACAATGAAGTTGATCTTCTTGTTCATTGACCACGATACATTAGAGAAATCTGAGTAGGCTAACACAATCTCATATGGGTAGGTGAGCATGTGTCCTTCTCTGTGATATTAACTTTCAGATTTGGCTGTAGCATCTTATGGGCTTTAAAAAGCAGCTCATAAAAAGAACAAGTATTTTCAGTTCATAAGACTAGTTATATTTGAAACCAAAATTTGTCTGCTTTGCAGCAGAAATTAACAATTATCTTACTTCCATAGAGATATTATTTTGTGAGCAGTGACATATTTATTGAATGATCAAATAACAAATTGGGTCAGAGGCTCATAAATACCTAAAAAAATCATTCAGCTTTTAATGGCGAGAACATCACAAGCTTTGTGCTACTCTCCAGAACATCCTGTCTGCGTAACCCCTCTTTTTAGGCAATAAAATAAGATCTATCTTGCTCTATATTCTACTACTATTACTGGATCGATAGTGTACATTATCATGGTTTCAGACACTTCTCTGTGTAACTTGAACTAAAATAGATCAAAGATAGTGCAACTGCCTGGCATCTCTGCAAAAGCAACAGAAAACTATGTGCCATTTATTCAACACTAGTAAAATGCACCATTTAATAAGTAGTGGATTCTTTTTTGTTTGGTTGGTTTTCTTTTTGGGTTGCAAAGGAAGCTGTTTTGCCATGTGAACATTTTCATAGCTACTATTAAATGGTTTAACATAGTTGTACATTTTTCTTTTAGTACTGTGAGTATGCAGCCAGCTATAAACACCCAAAGGGAAATCAGATATTATCAAAAAAAAAAAAAGAAACAAAAGGAGAAAAAAAAAAAAAAGGAAAGTTGGAGAGTTTTTCTTTGTAGTTGAATGGTTTTTGATTTGGCTTCCGGTTCTTTTTCAAAAATGAATTAAGAATTTATGCTTTTCAAATAAAAAGTAATTGCTTATTGATTGTTGAATGCAAATTGTGTTCTAAGGGTACAATAAAAAAACTCCACGTCATTGGAATATGCTGGGGGGGAAATATTTGCTTTGCTTAACTATTGCTATGTAATATAACCTGCTTAATTATCTGGGTAGACTTACTAGGGTCAAATATCTAGATAATAGAGAGCAATAAGCTCTTTCAGGAAGCAAGTCCAGGCAAGAAATTAACATTGGTGTCTTGTTTCCTCAACTGTCTGTGTATTAGCAGATTAGCCTCCTAACTTAAATGCTTGAATTTGGATAGTGAGGGAAGTGCCAATTTATTTATTAGACCCTTTTTATGAATAGCTTCAAGGTGTTGCCCTCTGATTAAAACACACTTATGTAAGTAGATGCAGAAAAATATCATTTGGCACTCTTTGTTACAGATAAATTCTTACAGATAAATTCTATGGAAAATATACTTTGGAGAGATCATTTAAATTAACAAGGATTCATCATCAGAAATTCTGAAGTTAATGGTGTTCTGTGTTCATTGGAAGATCAGCTGAAGTCAGTCTAGGAGATTTTACAGAAATCCAAAACTGCTTGAAATATCTTAAAATATTTGAGTAGATTTCATAGGGTTGTATCTTTCATAATGATATTTACTATTTTATTTACTTCCTATCTCTCAAGCTGCTCTCTTCCTATGTAATTTGTGAGCTTGGCTTGCCAGATATTTTTTTCTCTTATAATAGCAACATCCTCTAGTTTATTTTCCTTTTTACATGGGAATCCACCAAGAAGAGAGGCAAACACATGGGCTTTAAGTGTCTTCAGTCTGTGCTGACTCTCATACAGGACACTGATCAGTGTAGTTCTTAATCTGACAGTCATTAGACAGTAGGACCATTTTTTTTTCTGCCTGAAGTCTTGTGAACATACTGGAAAGTATTTCAATTAAGGGCAGCATCAGATTCCAACTAAAATGTCTAGCAATATAAAAATATGCTCAAGCACCCCACATACATGATATGTGTAACATTGAACAAGATAGACAGTCTTACAAGGTCATTTAAATTGGGGGAAAAAATATGGCTTTTTCTGTTTACTGTATTCTGAATGGAATGAATAATTTATTAAAATTTCTACCTTACTTAAGTTTTATTAAACCCATCTTAAGCCATCAGTGTTTAAATTATCATCAACATCTAATTCTCAAATGTGCTGTTCAGCTTTGCTCACAATTCAGCCCTTCATTTTGTCAGATACTTGTTATGTGCAGTAACCACTTATTTTGTGGAGGATGGAGGGTATCCCTTTTAATACTCATCAAAGGTATAACTATTTTTATCAAATGAAATGGAATTTGCTGTAAGCATTCCAAGATCTGTTTGACTTCAGATTATTTAATAGCTAAATGTAGTGATGATAGATGCAAGGAGAGTTTCAGGGGAAAATGTTGTGGGTTTTGCTTTCTAGTCTTCACTCCCCAGAGTAGGATGCCCATCCCATGAAACTTAATTTTAAAGTAAAGATCATATTGCATGTGAGAAGGCATCAGTTCAGATAGGTAATAAATACAAACATGGTCAGTGCACAGCTTGAGTGAAAGGCTTTTGTGTTGCTATTAAACTAGCTTCTTAAAGATTATAATAAAAAGGTCAAGCTATCATTTTATCATTAAAAGGGGACAGAGATAGTCAAGGATATTATTTAGTGCTTTTTTTTTTCTCCTTCTCAGAACTAATTTTCTGTGTGTACAGAAATAGATTTAAGAAGTTCACTTCCATTTTAAAAAATAGTGTACTTTTATGGACCTGTTCAGCAGAATTGAAACTAAAGCTGATAATAGATTGCCTTTAGGACTTTACTCTTGGTCAAGAAAGAAGCTTTATTTATACTTTATTTCTTGCAGATAAAATATAATCATCCTAAAAGAACCAGAGGAGTATCGTTGCCTGACTTTTTCAGAGGAAGTTACTGGATAAGAGGGATAAGCAGGTTTCTTGAGGCAAATGTATAAGAAAATTATCAAAATAAATAATTGAAGATAGGTTTCTCTAATTACCTCCATGTTATAGAAAGAGCAGAAAGGACAAAAAATTTCAAAACTAAACCAATAATTTCTCTAATTATTTGGACATAGATAACTATGTTCAAGTAAGTTGCCATCATGCCAGTTTTAGATCACTGTAGTAAATAAAGGCACACGTTACATTTTGTACAGTATTTAAAATATAAGCGCTTCAGGCAGAGGTGCTTCTTTCTGCTTGTTTTATATTGTCTAGATCAGTAGACACCAAGCTTCCTAAGTGTAAGTCGTAAGTGAAAACATTATGAATAATATATGATTTAAAAAAGAATAGCTGTCTCAAAATTCTGGTTCAGATAAACTAATACAGCTAAGATAGGCTGTGAAAACTTGACTGCAATACATAAAATATACGATTTTCCAGGCAACCTGGTTGTGAATCTTCTGCTGACTAGCTCAAGCATAAAAGATTCATTAACTTGTTTGATGAGATTTTTTTTTTTATTATGCTTTTTTTTCCCATTTTACTCATTGATTTTTTTGCTAAGCTTTTCCATGTGTGTCCTTAAATAGACATGCTTCTCCATGGTTTTGAAATGTTTAATTTTTTCATTGCTAAGAACCATGGGTGATCTCCTTTCAAAGTACTTCAAGGTAGAATATACAATTATGCTATTCTTCATTAAAAACACCTTTGTTCTCACATTTGTTTTGTTTTGGGTTTTTTTTTTCAGTTGGTCTGGCAAAACCTGTTGATATCGAGAACACAAATGTAAAGCCTCTTTGTTCATTCAGGATTTTGTTCTGAGAAGGTAGTACTAGGTCACAGGATGCTATGTTTAGAGGCAGGTTTCTGGGTTAATCTCTACATTTATAATATCAGCTAATTTTGTCTATCCTTATTTAAATGCACTTCCTGACTGAAGCAAAATAACAAGAAAAGATGTGTACTTCAATGAAGAGATAAAAACTCATACCTGTTAGGATTTTATTTATTTAAATCTGACAATGTCTCAAGACATTCAGAAATGATGAGAATAAGCAAAATGCTCCTTGCTAGAATTAATTTTGGCTTGGAAAACAGTGAAGGCACACATATACATAGGGAAGAGGTTATTAATTTTTTTGTTGGTACAATTAATGAAGTGTCACCTGTAAACAGTATTGGTAATTACTGGAGTTAGGATGCGGCCCCGTAGCCCTGGTCACTGGTGACTTGCAGTGCATGCATGGCCAGAATTCCTGTCTCTCTAAATGGTACTGTGCTTTTACCATTTACCTGTTCACTACATATTGTGTATTTATTGGCTCTTCTAGATTCAAGGCTTTAAGTAAAAATATTAATCTGATTACTTCCTTGTTAAAATAGTCTTTGTCTAACACCACTAATCAGACTGTGATCTTCAGTGACTTTTTCTTTAGTCCAAGATTCAAGCGAGCTTCAGGTAGCTACTCCAAAAAGCTGTAAATTGAATAACCATGTTGGTGGCTGGTCCTGCTCTTTCCTCTCTCCCTTTGTGCTCCGTCCTGGCCTGTTCTGCGAGAGCCTCAGTGTTGTCTGAGAATGCTTTTCATTTGCTAACAAGGTACATCTGCATACATCCAAGTCACTTTGGTCCATGCTTTGGGATGGGCCTTCACTGCCTGATATAGTTGAACTGGAGGGGGGATCATGGCAGACTGCAAACTGCCCAGAAATTCCCTGGAGTAGTTTGAATCCTCCTAGCTTCTCTACCACTGGCCACCAGATTTACAATTAAACTTTGGATTCTTGATGAGAAGAAAATTAATTACTTTATCATTCGCCTTTGGAAAGGGGAAACTAAATATTGGTTGTATGTTTGAGAATTTTTTGAGTCAGCTTGCTCAGCTTTTATAGAAAATTGGAGACTTTGCAGCCATATGAAGTTACTTTATTTCCCTTGGCTTTTCCTTTGCCTAGAGGGTTGGTATTTCTGAGCAGTGAGCTACCCAACTTACTAGAGTCATATTTTATCATCTTGAGGAAATTTCCACAATCTCAGAGAGCTTTATTGAATATCTAATTCAAACCTTGTTAGTATGCACTTGGCTATAGATGTGTCAACAAAGGTCTAGGACAAAAAGAGATCCAAGGAACAATGTCCTCAAATGTGTCACTAAGATCACTATGGGGTATATTTACAGTAGTGCGACAGTACAGTCCTTGGATCATTTACATTTAAATTCTTAAGTATTTATGAAGGGCAACTGGCAGAATTTTGTAACACTTTGTACTGGATCAGCATAGCTTGATATTTAGACCTGGGAAATTCTGACAAGCTTTTCAAGGTCAAACAACTGAATCTGTCTAGATTTCTCGTGTGTTTTCTGCTTCAGCTGGATTTAAACATTTGATTCCCATTTTTTGTTTTATAACAAAAGGAATCGGAGAGAGATGCCATTCAAGATAACCCCCCTGTTGTGATCATTTGTATTATTAAAATATGTGTGAAGGATTGGTATTGACAAGTACGTTCCATTTTTCCCTTAACAACACAGTAGATGTTCTGGTGATTTGTAGTAAGAGTTGTCAAGTTATCTGTTGTATTTTACAGAAGCAGTAAGAGTATTTTAAAAGAAGAAAATTTATTGACAGATTTAAGAAGAAAACTGAATACAATTTATGGAGTTTTAGTAGCATGGCAAAACTGTGTCACAAACATGGAACAACAGCACACCATCAAAAAGTGATGTCTCGTTTCAAGTCAGCTCTCCTGAGACCTGCCTGCATTGCAGTCTCTGCTTTTGGGATTCCTCATGGACACAGATGTACTGGAACAAGTACAGAACAGGGATGCTGGGATGGTAGGAGGCTGGAACACGTGGCATGGAGATTAGTTTAATCACCTTTGAGAATAAGGCTGGGTGAAAGGGATGGCCATCTTCAACTACCTGTCTGGAGATTTGTAGAGAAAAGAGAGACAGGCACTTCTTAGAGGTGTACAGCAATAGGACAACTGGCAAGGGATGTGAGTTGTAAGGAGGGAAATTCAGGTCAGGTATAAGGAAAACTTGTTCTCAGTTTGGAATGGCTTATACAGAGACATTGAGATCTCCATCATTGGAGACAGTCAAAACCCAGTTGAACATAGCACTGAACAATCTGCTCTTGCTGATGCTCCTCTGGCTATGGAACTTGGACAAGGGAACCTCAAGAGGTCCATGCCTGCCTCAATTGTTTTGCAATTCTAGCTTTAGTGTTCATAATAAGACTTCAACATTGCACAGTACTTTTTGTTAAACTCTCACTTGGTTTTTTTTTGAGGAATGCAGATTCTTTGAGGAAAAAATGTCTTTTTAGGAATTGCATCTATTCCTGAACTGAGTCAAGAAAACTGTGATAGGAAAATGAGTCTGAAAATCAAATAGCTCTGGCTAAATCTTCTTATGAACATTCATTCTTCTTAATTGTTTGGTTGGTTGGTTTTTAAAAAAGTCAGTGACATTTGACTCCCAGACAAATTTTGTAGCAAAATTTTCCAGAGATGGGGAAGAAAGGATAAATAATTCTAAATTACCTTATGTGTAAGAGCAGACACCATTGATCTGTATTAGGTTGAACCTTTGAAGCCTAACCTGTATCAGTATCCTAAGCAAAGCAAAATGGAAACATTTTGTAAGAGAAATGCTTTGAAAGAAATGTGTTACCAAAGTTTTCATCTTTCAATTTTAGTTTCCCAGCAGCTGGTCCTTAGTCTACCTAATTGCATTGTAATGGCTTCATGCTGCACCAGATGCTAAAGGGATAACATTTTTCTTCCCTGGATAGCAATATAGTCTCTACGTTTGGAATTCTATATTGTAGTTGTCTCTGTGTTAACCTATGCTACAAGCAAACCACACGTACTGGATTCTGATTTTATATTAAATAAAATGAAATCCTTTTGAATCTCCTTGAGAAATAGAAATCTCTGTAATTGACAGTTTTTTGTTAGTGACTTACTTTCTAACTATTTCAACCTTTGTTCCAAGAGCAAAACCAGTAATTTCTATTCTGTCATTACTAGCGTTAGCTATAATGCACTAACTTGTTTCCTTTGCTATTTATCAGTCTTTATTAAGTTGTTCTTTTTAATATGCATGGCTAGACCTATGCAGTGGCCTAATTTGTTATGTTGAATGGAATAACGCTTTGTGAAAAGGAAGCAATATGTTTTTATGGTTAATTGCAAGGGCAGTCATAACTCATGGAGGCTATGATCAGATTATGAGTTTCCTAAGACATCACTGCTGGGATCTTACTGGGGGGAGGGAGGGGGAGAAGAGGGAGAGTTAAGGCTGCTGATACACTTTCAGTCAGTGCATATTTATTTACTGCTATTGAAGAAGGCTTCTTCCTTTCAGTATGTGATTGTTCTATATGCTCTGGCTGGGAACAAAGTAACATTGTAGCAGCTCACTTTAAAAGCTTGAAAGGAATCTTCAAATTTGGAAATGGACACCTAATTTTTACTAAATGGCATTCTTAAATTAATAATCACCTGCTATTACAATAATATCAGTACGTAGTATCTCAGCCATCTTAATTATTTTATAACTAATTACATAGATCATGCAAAATGTAGTTTATTAATAGTTGTATTGGTTTCTTTTGTGTAGAAGTAGCGCACTAGAATAATTTATAATTGTGTTTCAGATGTATCTGACCTTATTACAAGGAAAAAATAATAAACATTACTATTGACATGAGCTTGTCTGTTCACTGATGCACCAATTTGAGGCTGTCAACCTCAATATTACATAGAGTTTTAACGCCTTTCTGTAACCCTAATTTTAAAACCTATCAAAGTTTTTATTTTTCTGAATATATTTTTTATTCTGAATATATTTTTCTGAAAAAATATTTTGCATGTTTCTTTTAAAAGAACTGCTTACTAAAAGGAATATGTTTTTATTTTGAGACTAGTGGGCACCAAGAGCATATTGAATGGAATAAATTTTCTGATAGTCCTTGAACCCCATAGCAAGCATCAGAGCCAATGAGAGTGGAAGGGAAAGAGAGTGATGTTGAGACTTTATCCCTTACATTAGGGGAATGCAGCTCCAGATTAAGACTCACAAATGTAAGCATTTTCTCTTCCACTGTACTCGGTGGGGATCTTGGACCAGATTCAGTTGTGCCCACCAAGGTACTAATCATTGTTTTAAATACAATGAGATGTCCTGCCTGGCCCCTGCTGCCATTGCAGGAGGATGAGACTCTTGTGCTCCGTGTTCTATGTGTGAACCGCATGGAGGTGTCATTGGTTGCCACAGAGCACCAGCTGTCTGTGTGTGGGCATCAGAATAACACTGCAAGGAAATTCAGTCTCTGCAGCCTGAAGAGCATCACTTAGTGGATATTCAGCTCCCTTGGGTCTCAGCAAATGCTGCTGCTGGGGTCTTCGTTCCGTTGCCAGCATTAACAGAGTAATTTCATGCTGTTTGAGATGCTGTAGCTTCTCCTGTTTAGCCTCATTCAGAAAAGCATGTCATTGCTAGGTCCACTGCTATATCTGCCAGTACTGGAATCCTTCTGAGACATCTTCCATGCATTAGGTGCTTGTGTGGACACAACAGTCTTTATAGGCTAGTCATCATAATTTCTAATGAGATTTTAGATTCTTGTTTGTAGGGTGGACAACTTAATTAAGGTTCTAATCTCAAACTCAATCTCTCTTCTGTTTTCCTTCAGTTTTGAAAATAAGTGTTTTTCACCATGTATATTTTTGTGTGTGAAGAAACTTGTTTTGCACGTTTTCAGCCATAATTTAGGGTAGTGTTTTCCATTTCTCAGATTGCAAGTCAAAAAAAGAGAAAGGGAGAAGAGGGCAAAAAAGACAAGGAAAG
The DNA here is from genome assembly GCA_033439905.1 of Ceryle rudis. Classification (NCBI taxonomy): domain Eukaryota; kingdom Metazoa; phylum Chordata; class Aves; order Coraciiformes; family Cerylidae; genus Ceryle; species Ceryle rudis. The sequence continues at coordinate 76,245 of JAAGNO010013640.1, read as the reverse complement.
ACAAGTGATCAAGAAAACTACATAAATCCATTCATGAGTTTGGGGAGGGGGAAATCCCTGAATAGTTATAAACTTTTCATTACCTGTAAAGCACAAAGAATTTCAATATGTCTTATGTCTTACCTTTTCTTCTGATAAGTAAAACATTTTAATTATAATTTCTCTCCACGAAGCAACTAGCCTACAGTTAAATGCTATGAATAGCCCTCATCCCTCATGAATGAGAATTCCCTCCTGCTATTAGTAACTGTCAACATGCATGATTGTTTCTGCACTAAAAGTCTTGGTAGAGTTCCTCATTAATTAGTTTGTGTACAAACATGACTACCTCTGCCAGTGGGAATAATGGGATGTCATTAAAGGTAAAGCCAGAGAAAATCTGACAAAAGTAGATGAATCTTCATTAAGTCTCACCATATGACCTTTATCAACATCTCAAACTTCATTACACACAAAAGATTGTTGCCCCAGATTTGTAATGATAGCTTCAGATGCTCACTTTTTAGTTATGTGAATATGCAGTTCATTTTCTTCCACTTGGATTCTACTTTTCACCAGAATCTATTCTACATTTTTCAAAAGCTGCCTTGCATAACCAAGGGGTAAGAAGTCGCACTGGTATATAAATGTGTATGATAGCGTGCAGCTAGTCTTTCTAAACTTCAAGTGGCCAAACAACTTAACCAGTGGATTTTTCATAATATTTCTTAAAATTGGATAGATCCCATGCCTTTTCTTTAGGTGGTCTCTGATCATTCATGAGGCAATACAAAAGAGAAAAATCTATTTCCTTCAGGAATAGTAAATAATTGGATGGGGCAAGTGCTAATGTAACTTGATGGTTCTTATGTCAGTATTTCCTTCAACTAATGGGTGTCCATTATTGCTACCTTGATAACCCAAAGGAGAAACTGTCTGGTAGGTTCTGACTGAGCTGTATCAAGTTGTAAAAGTCACCAAGAAACTGGATCCTGCTCATACCTGAAAGTGCTCATTCCTATCTGATTTCTTCAACAGTCACTTTCTAGTCAGTTTGCAGGATAGGTGACATCGCTACCATGTCACCTGAGAAACCTTTGGTTTCTGGATGTTTTTAGGTTAGAAGGGTACCATGTGTTGTTTCACTGATGATAGTCCTCAAATAATTGTTTAATGGAGTTTTCCTGTATGTGAGGTGGAGGAAGACCTGAGTGTCAACCTGACTCAATTTGACCTTTCTTTGGAACTGGACCTGTGGTTTCTGGTCCTATGATAAGGCTTATTTTTTGTCATGCCTCTAAGATGGGAGTTGACCTTTTGACCACAGAATGATTGGTTAGCATTAGTTACCTACTCATTTCTCTGTCCTTGTGTAGGATGTCTGTACATGTCTGCAGCATGATACAAGTGGCTTACAGTGACCTGCCTACCCACAGTCTGCTAATTCCTTTATCTCCATTGCAGTAATACATGTATTAGGCAGGGATTCACATAGGTGCTTCTTCTAATTAATGACAATATTAGAATAACAAAATAGCCCAGAACAAATCCCAAACAGATTGAGGCAGATGAACTATGTCTGGGAATCTCCAGATTGCTCCAAATTCCCAGTCAGGCATATTTTACGTTCTTAGATCCTGATTAGTGGGGGTGGCAATTCATACCAAAGCAAAGGAATATAATGAGACATACTATTAAAAATAAAAGGCCATGCTGGGGTGGGGGAGAGGTTCTTTTTTCTTTTGAATGTGTGTGGGTTTATTGGTGGCTTTTGTGTTGTGGGTTGGTTTGGTTGGTTGTTTGTTTTGGGGATTTTTTTCTGTAACTGGAAGGGAACAGGGAATACTAGGGTGTATAATTTCTGTTGCAAGTGGTAGGAGGGGTGTGCTGTTTCCTCCTTGTTGGAAGGATGAAGGCAAATTGCTGCTTCTGAGCAGCAGTGGAATAGCATTGCTGAACTGATATTTCTGATTCTTTGAAGCTGAGCTTCAGACACCCCTGGACTAGTTAATTTCTCCTGAAAGAAGCAAACAAAATGTGCAGAAAAGGACGATGCTGGAAGTTCTGGAGAAGTAACTGCAACATAGTTGTTGCACAATAAATCATGTTGTCCTTCTCCTCTAGAATTACAGCAATATTTTGCATTCTTAAGGATGAGATCCATGAGTGTTGTGATCTATCTGGTGATCCTACACCTGTAGGGAAGCCACACTGTATTCCATGATGAACTTGACAGCGCTAATGAAAGTGTCATGGGATGCAAAGAAGATTAGAGCCCCATGGGACCTTGCCAGGATATTTGTGCTTGTGATCAGGAATAAACCAGGGCTCAGGCATCAGATACACTTTAATTCTAGAGCAAGAGCTTGAAAGCTACTAATCATTCCTAGAAAAGTCTAAGGGGCAATGTTTAGTGGAAGATGCTTCTCTTATACTGTATAGTTGTATGTATTTCCTTTTGTAATTTCCCTCCAAGAGTTCTTCATTCCAGCATTAGCTGGTCCAAGCTGACAATATTTTTCCTCAGTCAAGTCTCCTGGTAAGAAGTGTGTATTTCAGAGTGCGTCCTCTGTTCAGAAGTGTCATGATAAACTCAGTAAAAACATCTAGCTCATTTTAGTGGAGCTTTGCATCATGCTATCAGCATGCTTTGAGTATCAGTTCCGTATCAGTAATAAGGAAGAACATGTACTTTATTTATATCTTCTCATTAGCCTGTTCTTTGTATTATGTGGGTACTGTAAAGAAGAGCTAGGAAAAGTTATGGTCTTTTGCTGGACTGGTTATTTCTTTTACTGAAGATTTAGTTGTAGTGTTTAAAAATTTATAATTCTATTAATAACAAGCCTTTTTTTTCTTCTTTTTAACATCTCAAATTGTCATGACTTAGCTATTGAATTTGATGGATTTACATGCAAATGGATTTTTATCTTACAGTTGTATTTATCTGCATTATATTAGAAGCTTTACTATGTCAAGTAACTCTTTTAGGGTTTGAAGAAATATCTGTTGAAATGGGTTAACAACTTTTCAACTACATTTTGGAGAAATGTGAACTCATTGATTCTTTTGCTCAAATTGTTATTTTGTTACAGAAAATGTTCCATTTCAGAAAAACTGGTTAAGCACCAAGGTTTTCTGGGTATTTCTCCATTTGTGATTTGGAATCATCTTAGTGAATATTTCCATAAACTCAGAAATATATATAAAAAAATTCAATTTGAAAAAAGAAAAGAAATGTATAAAATTGCAGCCTCCCTTTTGCCCTAATTTGGGAAGAAAAAAGGGTTCTTACAAATTACATAGTATGGGAAACTAGATTCTTTTTCCTACCTAATTGATATTAACTCACATGTGTTCCACTCTCTCTTTTTTTTCAGATGTGAATTCAAGATTTCTTATTTTCTATCATATCTTAAGTGCACTAAGTACCCTTAGTGCTTTTGTTTGTTTAGAAATGCTCCAACTCTAATGGTGTGATTCATCAAGAGATTTTGTGAAATAATATTAGAAGATAAAGTATGATGACCTTGTAAGAAGGTGTATGTGATGTTTCTTGATTATATTCCACAAGTGGAATCTGGATAATATGAAGAACTTGATGCATGAGCAGTTGAGCTCCTTGGCTTGACCATAAGGAGTTAAGAACGTGAAGCACTTTTACACAGATTGTAAATTGACTGTTGCTAATTCCCCTGTCTTCACCAGTTGATGTAGTATCAATTAGCAAATATAGGTTTTAATGCTGCCTTTAATATTCATGATTCTTAATTGCCTTTGTTAATTGAGAAGAAACACTTTAGTGCGCAATGCTTGACAGGTAAGAATTATTATCTGCTGCTTGTGTTGGCATTTGTCCAGAGAAAAGTAGGTTACTGATACACAAGCATGTGCAAAAATCTTACCCACACATCTTTTCTTTTTGCTGTGAGTTTCCCTGCTCTTGAAAGACCATCTGAATAAGGGAACACCTGATGGGTCAGGAAGAACATCTGAATAACCTGTTTTGAGGAATCAGGTGTGCAGGTTCATTTACAACAGGGAGCAACTGCAAAAGAGAGAGATTTTTAGAAACTGCAAAGCTTAGTTATTTTAAATAATTATAAGAGTCAAAGAAATGACTGAGACTTAAAACACAGGAGATAATGTTATTTGTGGTGAAAGTTATCTAGTCAAATTTGATTTTTTTTCTGAGTATGTCAAATTTGATTTGTATATATTTGTCTTTGTACTGTATGTTTCAATCCCTGAAATATATCTTATGCTTGGGCATTTCAATTTTTTATGCTGTCCATGCACCTTGTCTATATTATACTTTCTGATGTTATAAAATTGGCCTTGTTTGAAATACTAAACTGTACTCATTTTAACATTTTCAAAGATCATCTTTTACTTTCAACCAGCTTGAGATACGGCTTTCATACAGCTTTAAGTAAATAAATATAGAATCATAGAATGTCGAGGGCTGGAAGGGACAAAGATCATCTAGTCCAACCTCCTGCCAGAGCAGGATCTCCTACACTAGGTCACACAGGAACACATCCAGGCGGGTCTTGAATATCTCCAGAGAAGGAGACTCCACAACCCCCCTGGGCAGCCTGTTCCAGTGTTCTGTCACCCTCACTGTGAAAAAATTTCTCC
>JAAGNO010013640.1:29225-57908 GCA_033439905.1 Ceryle rudis | reverse complement strand
TTTTTTTTTCTTGTTTTTTTATTGTTTTTTTTTTTTTTGTTTTGAAGAGTTATTGAAGCCCTAGTAAGAATAGGCAACCCAGGACACCTGATACAATGATGGAGAGGGTACTCAAATGTCACTTGTGCACCAACCAGTTCTCCTGTTCTGGTTTCATTGGTGATAGCAACTTCTCCATTTTCTCTGGGTCTTCTCACTTTGCAAATTCTTCTTGCATATATATAAGGTTTGTGAACTGTGGTTTTGGTGGTTGGTTGGTTGGTTTTTTGGTGGGTTTTTTTTGTTTGTTTGTTTGCTTGGTTGGTTTTTGTTGGTTTTTTGGTTGTTGTTCTGGTTTTTGTTTGTTTTTGTTAAACATTTGCCAAATTAAATTCTAAACTATTGTATTAGATGACTATGTAGACACCTTCAAATTATTTTCATATTTGAGGGAGCAATTTAAACTGATTTGGAGAAGATGCTGAGCACCAGGATTTATGTGGGAATGTCACAAGTGACAAGGCTTCCCTAATGAATTGCTTCAAAAGAAAAGTACCACCTGTCTGATATTATTCCAGACATAGTTAATTACCCTGTATCATTTCTGACAACTGCAGAAAAATCAGAGACTGATGTTTCTGACCTCTAATCTGAAGAGATCTTTCCATCTTAATGTTGTTTTAATCAAATAGCATGAGGTCTCAGTATTACCAAGTCACAGCTGCTTATCAAGAGGATTGCATTCTGCATGACAGCTTCATATTCCCTTAATCAGTATTATGTTGCTTTCAATTCATTAAAATGTGTGACAGTTGTAGTCTTTATTTTCATATTATCTCTCTACAGATACAAAGATTTCATATAACCTTTTAGTAAGCATACATATGAACCATCATAGGGTTTGTGTTGTTTTGTGGTTTGGGGTTTTTTTCTCTTTTTATAAGTGTTTATAAAATAAGTGCAAAACAACTCATTTTTCTTGCAAAATTTCTAAATATGCAAGAGTGATAAAGAAATATAGAATTACCTGGAAAACAGGTTTAACTGCTTGTTTTACCTAATTTGTGAACAGAATTCTATTTTTTTTTTTTTCCTGAGACCATTAACTACTATTTGAAGTTCTTTCTTTACATGGTTGAAAAAAATCTCTCACCCTGGAGTATTTCATATAAAAGTATAAATGGTTCTGTGATGAACTGAATAATTAATTAAGTATATTTGAAAAAGATTGGAAAAAAGTGTATGTGTCTCTATGGCAACTTTCTCTTCCGTAACATTTCTTAATGTGAAAAATCAAGAAAATCTGTACTTAACTATTTGAAGTTAAAGCGTAAAATCTGTTATGTATTGTGAGGCATCTGGTATTTCTTGTAAAAATGAACACAAAATTGTCTTGAACTTGTGACGCCAACAGCTAGGAAACACTACATTTGATGATATTAGTGCAGCTGTTCATTTTTCCCAGTGCTGCTGTGCATTTTGATAAAGCTTTTAAGTGCAAAGTGACATATTGGTGCGCATTCCTGTATAATATTAGTGTTTCACAAACATTGGTCAGCCTGGTTTTCACTCTGCCTATGAAGTGATGTATCATTAATAACTCCATTTGACAAATAAGAACACATGGGGCAGAGCTATCAAAGTTAGAGGTGTATGTGAAATTTAGGATCCATCTCAGAGGCAGCTGTAATCCGTTTTTCAGAGCAATTAGTACTACAGCTTTGAATGTTTTTAGGGCATACTTTTATGGTAGATGTGGTACAGGTCTTTGGGTGTTGCTATCACCTGTGCTTATAATCTTTGCCACTGGGATTAAATTGGCACTCTCACAGGAGGCTAACTACTGGAACATGCCAAAAATATCCCTGAGGGTGATTTTTTTCAGACATTTGGCAAGACAGGAATGGTATAGCTTGGGGCATCAGGAGATGACCTTGCTTCTCGGATTTTCCTATGCTTCCCCATTCCACCCACAAGCCTGTCTGGCTGGTGTTGTTATTGTAGATTTTCCAGTATGACATCAATTGCTATGTATCTCTTCCTCATGTTCTTCATTTTGTATTTCAAGAAATCAACTTTGTTCAGTCTGTTAATATAGCTAATGTTACTTTATAGTGAGAGAAAACTTACGGGAAATATAAGTTCATTAAATCAATAGCCTGGAAAAATACTCTGTTTAGGTTTGTCTTCATTGTTTCTAAACACGTTTATTAGCATGCAGTGAAAGACAATTTTCAGAGAGAGTCTTTAGGATGATGTATTCTGGATAACCTGAGGGAAGAGATTCTGGAACTGCTGCTTCTGCTTGTAAAAACTGCCCAAATTTGGATTTCAGTCATCTTTCCTCGGACGACAAAGCAATCATTCATATTGGCCTGGTTTCTGTGGCCAGTCTTGGAGAAGGCTTCCTGTAGGTTAGGTGGCTTGGTGAGGTGGCTTCTCGGCTATTACTTATTTTTCAGAAAACATTAAAGTGGTTGTTCTTCACATTAGGTAGTAACGAGGATCTCTTTGCAACAGCAGGTGTTGAGCTATAATTGGCCATTAGGATGTCATGTTTTGCTTGGATACTTTAAGAGGATAACAAAGCTATTTTCTATCAGTACAAGTTGGCTTTTATTACAAGTAAGGGAGAACTCCAAACCAGGTCATGGTGGTCACAGACTTAAGGGCTTATTTTCCTGGATGAAACTAATTAATTTTCTTGACTTCAGAGCTTGTATTTCAGTATAAAATACACAGTTGTGTAAAGTCAGTGAAAACTTGATTAACATATAAGTTAATTTTTCCCCCCAAAAGCCCCAAACAACAGAAACCCAAACAACCAAATCTGTGAAGCTTTATTCCACGTTTCACTAATTTGAAAAACAAAGAAACCAATCAACTTTTTTTTTCCATTATGAGTAATTTTTACTTAAAGTGCAGTTTTGGGTTACATATAATGTATCGAGTAACCCTGAACTTCTAGCCACTCTACACAAGTTATAGAAAGGATACCATACTATAAATAAGAATGTCTTTGTTTATACAATTCAGAGCAACAGTGTAGTAATCACTTACATTAAAACTGTATTTTCCCTCATCACAATGATGAGGTTTGATTAGTATGTCTGAGAATTACTTTCAAAGTATCATCGTCTGTGTCTAAAGACACACAAGAATTTGCAGTGTGTTGCTATCCTAAAGTGAGTTCTATATGTTGTTTTCTTTTTAAAAATATGATTGCTGCTACAGGTTTGTACAGGAGGTGGGTGGGAGTGGGCCACACTAGCAGACTGTGCCATTGGTCCTGGGTGAGCTTGTAGACAGCTGGGTCCAGGTCCACATGTGCTACAGCACACTTTAGCAGAAGCGCTCCTCTTTCTCCCTGTTTCTATCATAGAATCCAGAGTAATGATAGCATTCTGAACATCTGGGATAGATAACAACTAAATATAAGGCTCAGGGTTTCTTTCCTGGATCCAGTATTCACTTTTGAAAGGGTGGGGAGGAAGCTGAACACAACCAGACTGAATAACAGTAAGTGCTGAGGATATGCACTAAGATTTAAGAGACAGTTGCAGATTCCTGCTATGCTTTAGGAACCTAAGCTTGCCTAGTCCTTAGGAAGCGGGATCCTCTTCCAGTGTTTTCCTTGGTGTTTCCCATGAGGACTGTTACCCTGGGATAGTTCACAGGGACAAAAGTCCTTCATTGGCATGACAGAGAGGTGTAGGAGTTATGGTATATAACCAATGCTGAATGGCAGAAGAGGTTGATGGATGTTATATTTGAAGGCAGAGTTTAGCTATCATCCTAAAAGAAGAGGGAAGGTCTAGGGTGTTTCCTGTTACTGAAATGTGCTGTGGAATTGAACCTGTTCTCTGTCAGAGCATAACAAGAAGTAGTTCATCTAACTGTTCTCATACTTCTTTGGTATGACAGTAATGTAGAATGAACCCCTAGAAAATGAAGCTATAAAAAAATAAAAATGGAAGTGACCTTTTTTTTTTTTTTTTTTTTTTTTTTTTTTTTTTTTTTGACCTAAGACATTCTGAAAAATGTCTTCAGTGTTCCAGTAATCCTTGGATGATACTACTCACAAAGTTAATTTGATAAATAAAACTACTTTCAAACATCCTGCTGTGGGATTGTACTAGCACTCATTTGCTCGGACAATATGCATGTCTAATGAAAGATATTCAGTAGATGAAACAAATATATTTTAAAGTTTCCAAATTTGGTATGCATTTGTGTTGTTCAGTGCTTTGTGCCTTCATGCACCTGCATATTTAGGTAACTTTTAGTCATCCAAGCCATGCCTAGAAGAAAGTTAATGTACCTTTCTCCACCAAACAAGTAAGATTTGAGTGTGGTTTTTATCATTTCAGTTGAAATATTCCTTCTTAATAGCAAAATATATTTTCAGCTATATAACTTGTTAAAGATGTGGAAAGAATAAAAGAAAGAAAGATAGGATACTGGGCATGAAAATAAGATGAAACAAAATAAAATGCAGAAACACTGAAATACAGTTAAGAATATTACTATGTTTAGTTAAAAAAATCAAACATATTTATCTTTTATATATGATAAGGACATAGTTGATGTTTCAAACTTTTTTTGATATGTCACTTCTATGGAAATTTGCTGTTACTAGAGATTTGATTACATGTGGTTAATAGAGTATGAGAGCATACACCTTGGGGTTCCTGGCAATTATTATTTACAATCTAGAATAAACGTTAATATAAATATTATAATTCCTTAGAAAAGCCAACTGTTTCTTCTTTCGAAGTGCTGTTTTTACTCTATACCAAAAAATCTTTACAGAATGTTAATGATGAGTCTAAATGTTTTATAAAAACTTCATTTCAAAAGAAGATGCATTCAAAAGACATTTTAATCCAGTCTGATTTGTAGAGGAACCCTTAGATGGAACACTTGTATTTGATCTCTGAAACTTTCTTTTAAGGAGTGTTGTTAACCTTGAAATCTGACACGTGCAGCTTTTAAAAAATATTATTTACTTGGTTTATTTTTTTTAGGTATTAGTAATAAGTGACATTATATGAATGAATGTTTTTATTATGGTCTTGTGTCTGATGTTTTATTAACTCTCTCTGCAAAGTTGAACTTTAGGCCTTTAAACTAGCTACCCTTTTTGGAGGTTCCTTCACTTTCCAGTAGAGCTAAAGCAGGTTGAATTTTATTCCCACTGGCTGTTTAATTTTATTTTAATTATGTATACATACCTTTGGAAAAGCTGTAAATATACTGTTGGTATTTAACAATCAGTGGGTTTTTTTTTTCTCATGCTATAAGCTGATGAGAAGCTGCAGATCAACCTTTTTTCATAGAAAATTTCTAAATTCAACTAATTACATTGAATATCAGCTCTAATTAGGCCTGGAAAAGGAAGCACTTTGGGAACAGGGTAAAAAGAAACTATAATTATTTAGCATACTCTGATACAGCCCTGCAAAAGAAAGCTAAAAAAGAGAGATGCTGCTATGGTAATACACACGCTAAACATGCATAATTTTAGCAAGTATGGTCATGAATTACTGGAAGCAAAACATTATATACAGCAAAGGCAATCTGGTCTTCAAGGCGGGGTTTTTTTGCTCCTTTTTAATATTTTACATTACTTGATCTGTGAGATATGAACATTCTGAGTTACAGTGTAATACATTCTGAGTTACAGTGTAATGAGCAACACAGGACATCTGTGAAATTTACCTGCCTCATTGCTCTTCATTTTCAGAGGTTCACCATGTGTTTCTGTATAGGAAGATAGCACAGGACAGGCAAGGATAGCCTGTGAGATTGTGAATTACACATTTATGAAATGGTGTGAAATCGTGTGTGGAAATCTAGGTCCACCTGATCTTGATTAGTCCCATATGTAATCCAAGGGTTTTGAAAGATCACATTTCCTCATCGGAAAAGACTTTAAGAGTTGATGAGAACATAGAAAAACATTCTTGCAGAAGTACCGACTTTATATATGCACTTCTGTTTTCTCCAGGCCAAAGACATGTTTTAGTAGAGGGCAGTTTGAAGTCCCTCTACTAAATGGACCTCTGTATTGAACAGAAAACTGATTCAGGGGGGCTGCTTCTGGGCTTGGAGTGAGGTGTGTGTATAGTTCATTCAGGTAAGCAGATCTGTAGACATTTGGAGCGTAGCTAAGCGCCAGCTTTGACTTCCTCTGGTTTCTACCTGTATAGGGATGCTATTGATCTGAAGTGAACAGAAAAGGATTGTGGGCTTTTTTAATGATCATCAGATATGAGTATCTTATATTTATTTGTACAAGTAACAGGTAACACCAAGATAAGATCACAATAAATCTGGACCTTTTTAGCTGTTGATCAATTTTTTTCTCTGTCTGGATTCCTTCAGGCACCCAGAGCCTGAGACCAGGTGAGAGATCTCAGAACTGTGAGATCTCTACATATTTGCTAAGGAGCCCCTAAAGTCCATAAAATAAATAAATTAAAAAAAAAAAAAAAAGTGTAATTTCAAACACTGGTTAGAAACTACATGTCATCTAGACACTTAAGGACAGAATTTTCACATGTGAATGCCTATTATGTTCTCAGAAGTATAATCATTAAGTGGAAATAAACTTTTTAGGGATTTATATCTTGTGAATTCAAGAATCGTATGTTTTTCAAAGATATAGCAGTGACACAAACCCTTTTTTTATATTTTATATTTTTAATATTTTAAAGTATTCATTCAATTTTAACTGCAAAATTCTATTTGAAAAGCTATCTAAACCCTTGAATTCTGTTTTACAAAACAGTTCATAAGTATCTATTGCAAACATTTGAAGACAGTTTAACCCTAATTCTTAGTGGTTTATGCTAATAATAATCTCAATAAGGACAAGAGACTGAATAGGCACAGAAATTTAACTAGCTTTGGTTTGCTGAAGCTGAAAGACATCACTCTGAATATTCACTTAGTTTCGCTAAGATGTTTTCAGATATATTACAAAGTTAGACAAAATAGGACCACAATAAGTTCTGTATCCACTTCAATAATGCAGTTTCTAAATGCTTAATGGGAAAATAGCTATTTAGTAAGTAATTAGTTAAAAGGTTACTATTTTGGACACTGTTAAATTGTATACATCTGCTTAAAATGCTGTATTTAGCTTTTGGCTGTCTTTGTTTATGAACAGACTACAAATTTTTTCAACACATTCATCATCCACAATTACTCAAATTTCAGTGAATAATTATTAACACACTGAAGATTTGCAAATATTTGTAGTTCTCAATTCATATTTTGAAATTGCCAGTACTTATTTGTCATCTCAAAGTAATTTTTGAATTAGCCAGCATAATATGTATTTCCAATTATGTTTTCAGAAGCTGTAGAATTCAGTTGGAGTTTTCCATACACAGAAAAAACAAAATTGAGTTTTTTACCTTACTCCATCAGAGACATTTGCAATGTTATAGATTGAGTGCCTAAATATTAGTGGTAAAAATATTTCATCAGATTGAAGTTTTGAAATGGAGTGAATATTTATGGTACTTGTTTAGGTATAACTGGTACCTTAGCAATTAGCATTCATCTCTTGATTGATATGCTATCTGGTGGCAGTAACAGTAAATTGCTTGCAGATCTTGGGCAATTTTCCATTTTTCCATCAATTAAGACCCAATTGTGTGAAAAGCACCTGGGTTTTATTTCTCACTGATGATGCAAGGGAAACAAACCGCTGTGAACCAAAGACAAAGTTACTCCCAACTGCTTAGGGAAAGGTATCTTGACTTCTGGCTACCTCAAGGCAAAACCTTTGAAAGCAAAGCAACAGCTGAGTCACTGCCCTCATCCCCCTGCTTCCCTTGTTTTCTGCTTGGCTGTGCTGCAGGAAAATCCTCCTGTGAACATTGTGTTGTCTCACTAACACCCTTAATGCATGAAGCAATAAATTCAGCTAAGTTAGCCTGAATCAAAGTCTAGGAAACATAGCTTAGAGAAGGTTTAATTGATAACATGAATAAGGCAAATTTAGACCAGATCAAGAGATTGACTTTGTATCTGTCCTGATATGTAGATATGTGTGCATTTATATATATATATAAAATAAAACAGCTTGCTTTCTTGCATAGTTCTGTGACTAAACCAGTACATCTTAAATAGGTAGTTTTTTGGTACCATTTCTTCACACGGGTCTTCATAAATGAGCCTGTGTCAGTAGTGATACATAATTTGTCATTTAAGAATACATAATGCATGCTCACAAATGTGCACATATGCTTAACATATAGAAGTTATTTCAGTTCTGTTAGGCGGTGACTCTTGTGTCATATCAGTTTACCCTTTTTGCAAAGGAAGCAACAGCAGTCATGACTCATGAAAGCTTGTGCTGTTTTATGTTGTTATGAGACTGGTGCAATGATACTGCAAAGTGTAGGGCTTGTTTTAGTATGATCAATAAATGATAATTTTCTTTAGTACTTAGTAGTATATAAAGTATTTTGGAATTGAGTATGTTGGTTCTCTTCTAGGTAGGAAGTGGAGGATTATAGAAAATGAAGTTTATGAAATAAATGAAGAAAATGCTTTAGGATGTCAAGAAATGTCACTACTTCTTAATTTTCTTTTGAAGGAGCTTAGCATACTTATTTAACTCTTCATTCCGACTGCATTAAGCAACTAATAGAATAGACTGGGCAATTTTATTTTATTAATTAGATGTAACAATGGTACTCTATTTAAATGAGAGATAACATTTGAATCAATAGATGATTTTCTAACTTGGTATAAAAGAATAAATTGTACTTCAGCAATTCCTCTCCTCAATAACAATTCTATAGGTGGATTCACTTTTTGAATAAGGGTGTTTCTATGCATTTAATTAATGAAGTAGCATAGCCTTACATAGTCTTTTTTACAACTTTGTTAGTAACAATTCATGTAAATTAAGAATAAAATGTCTTTTCCTTACCTAATTTTTAAGGAAAAGAATTTAAACCCAAACAACAACAGCCAAGACTATTTTTTTTGTGCATCTCTCCCATGAAATAATTTTTTACTCAGATGTGAAAAAGTGTCTATTCACATTGCTGGGTTAAAAACTGGCTGGATGGCCAAGCCCAGAGAGTTGTGGTTAATGGAATTAATCTAGTTGTCGACTGGTCATAAGCGGTGTTCCTCAGTGCTCAGTTTTGGGGCTAGTCTTGTTTAATATCTTTATCAGTGATTTAGATGAGGGGGTCAAGTTCACGCTCAGTAAGTTTGCAGATGAGACCAAACTGGGTGGGAGTGTCGATCTGCTGGAGGGTGGGAAGGCTTTGCAGAGTGATCTGGATAGGTTGGATAGATGGGCTGAGGTCAATGGGATGAGGTTTAACAAGGCCAAGGGCCCGGTCATGCATTGCAGTCACAACCACCCTAGGTAATGCTGCAGGCTCGGGGAAGAGTGGCTGGAAAGTTGCATGGCAGAAAAGGATATGAAGTGTTGATTGACAGCTGACAGAACATGAACCAGCAGTGTGCCCAGGTGGACAAGAAGGCCAACACCAGCCTGGCCTGTATCAAAAAGGGTGTGTCCAGGAGGAGTAAGGAAGTGATTGTGTCCCTGTACTCATCACTGGTAAGGCCACAGCTTGAGTATTGTGTTCAATTTTAGTTGCCACAGTATAAGAAAGACATTGAGGTGCTGGTGCAAGTACAGAGAAGGTCAGCAAAGCTGTTGAGGAGTCTGGAGAGTATGTCTTATGAGAAGCGGCTGAGGCAACGGTCGTTGTTTAGTCTGGAGGAGAGTGAGGGGAGACCTTATTGCTCTCTACAACTACCTGAAAGGAGGCTCTTCTCCATGTAACTAGTGATAGGACGAGAGGTAATGGGCTTAAGTTGTACCATGGGAGGTTTATTGGGAAAAAATTCTATACTGAAGGAGTCATTAGGCATTGGAACAGGCTGCCCAAGGATGCAGTGGATTCAATATTCCTGGAGGCATTAAAAAACCGTGTAGACATGTCACTTCAGAAGATGGTTTAGTGGTTATGATAACGTTAGGTGATAACGTTAGGACTTGATCATCTTGGAGTTCTTTTCCAACCTTAATGATTTTGTGATTTTTTTTAACTGTGATGACCACATCAGGGAGCTCTGGGACTGATAGCTTGCTGCTTCAACAGGTGATTCAACAGCAATTATATGAGAAGACCTTCCTAATATGAGAGGAAGGGCAGCATACCCAATCTAGAGTCTAGGCCTTTCTCAAGTGTTTCAGGATAGTTAGCTCTGCTTGAATGTAAGTGCATTGTGAAGAGTGCTGCATTGCACTGAAAATGAGGAGGAAGGATGAAAGAGGGAAAATAAACATCTCCACATGCTACGCACTATGTAATTTTGACTTTTGATTGAAAGTCTGGTCAATTCATCGAAAATAAGTCAAAGACAGACCAGGAATTTTGGGCACTTTTTTTGTTTGTTTGTTTGTTTTGTTTTGTTATTTTTGTTTGTTTGGGGTTTTTTTTGTTTGGTGGGGGGGTTTTGTGTGTTTGGTGTGGTCTGGTTTGGTTTTTGTTTTTGGGGTTTTTTTTTACTTGTTTTTTAATAGTGGAATTGCTTTTAACTTTGCCTACCTACCAAAACAAAACAAAACAAAAAAGTAAATAATCAAGATTCTTGCATATACTTCTTTGAGGCTTATTCATTTGGTGTAGCATGTTTCTCTTCATATTACCAGCATTAAATTACTTGCTTGTAAATGTCAGTGGCCTAATTGGTGCAGTTTTTGAGCACTCTGAATTCTGTTGGCATCTTTTCCAGATAAATGTAGGTTTTGAGAGGAGGGTAGCATATATACCAGTATGCCAGCACACCATGTGAGAGTGAAAGTGAGTGGACTTGTTCTGGGTGTTTATAAGTTAGCTGTGGTTCACTGTATATCTGGAATACCTTTTGCGTGGTGAGACTTTTTCTAACACTGTGCATGGTGGTTTAGATTTGCAGACACAAAACATTACATTGGAAAGTAACCCAAAAGTCCTGATTGGTCGGGTTCATTACTTGAAATATTTGTTAATAGCTGGATATTTCATTATGGGTCTCCTATAGTGTGTATATGCATCTTGCAGAAAAATGTAGAATCACTAATCAATCTTAATGGTTGAGGAAAGGAGTTTGCCAAAAAAATAGTCAGGAATAGGAAAGATACATACAGCCTATGGACTTCATTACATATAACAGCTCTCAGAAATGTAGTTCATGCATTTTAACCATCAGGACTAAATGCAGTTCGTAAAGTGAAGATGACAGCTAGTAATAACATTGAAAAGAAGACAGCTGCAATCAAATATACAGTATAAAATTCAAAAAGAGCTGTTTACGCATGGAGGTTAAAGTTTATGTTCCTAGATTAAATAATGGATTAAGGAACAAGAGACACATTTAATGCTCACTTTAGTGTCATTAGAATTGAAAATGATCTTCATAAATACTTAGAAGTGAGGAGAATGCTTCTTGCTTGAAGAGTTTAATAAAAGTCATCAAACATCATTGGGTGGATGTGCCATCTTTCAGAAATATATGGAAAGCTATGTTACCACATCAGTAATATAGAGATGTGGCTGCTTGAACACGTGCCCAAGTGAGAATCATATGCATGATTCATTTGCTTCTATCACAACCAGTCAGTCACAGGGTGCTCTAATATACCCAAAAGTCAGAACTAACCAGAGAAACTTCAGTACATCAAGCTTTTATATGTGTGTATATCTGTATTTGCATTGGTTCCTTGGGTAGTCTTTTAAAATACATTTCATATGATACAAATGCTATAAAATTTGAATATGGATGCATTTGAAAATTATATCAAGATAATTTCATTTATTGTTTGTAATTTACTTCTGAATTACTTCATTGATGTCTTTGTTTTCATAGTTTCCTCAATGTGCATAGAAAGCCTGTGTTAAAAACCAGTTTGTCTGGTTGAATTCCAATTCTGTAGAATTAAAATTAATTCGCCTTCAGTTTTTCATCTTTTTTATCTTGTATGGTGTAAGTGAGTACACAAAATGTTAATATCTGGAGTGGTTTTGGCAGTAATAAGTAATTCTCTAAAGCATCATCTAATCTCTGAAATAATTCATTCTGTAAAATAATATCTAATCTCAACTCTTGAACTTTTAAAATGCTTACATTTCTGATAAGACTTGCAGTAAAATTGAAAGCCAAATCTCTGCTGCTCTCACTGCAATCCTTGTAATTGTATGTTAATTCAGAAAGTATAGAAACATTTTCTAAAATGTAAATTTCTATGGAAAATAGACATTAAAAAAGAAAAAAAAAAAAGCTTAGGAAAATTGTTGAGCTTTCCAAACTGATAAGGGACTATAATTTCATAACTTCCTTATTTCTTAGTATTACACTTACTGCAGTTATTTCAGTCTATGGTCCTTAGTCTGCCAAGACTGTAATCCTCACTAATGATAGTAATCCAGCAACATGCATCATTTCAAGCAATGTCACTTCTTTTTCCCCTCTTTCCAACCAGGATGGTGACTGGTTTGCCAAATATCTATGAAATAGGGAAGTACTACTTTTTTGCCATAAACTCTGGGAGTGCTGTGGGGAATGTCTTGACAGTGTAGTATATTGAAAAGTAGGGTTACATCTGTTCTAGTTTAAAAAAAAAAAAAGTGAACTTTAAATGCTTGCCTTGAATTAAGTGCATTTAAATAAATCAACAGCTAAAAGAAAGATGAGTTCACTGTTCCTCTTTCCAAGGCTATAAACTTCTTCAACTTTTAAAATAAATTCTGATGATAAACTGTCAAACAGGTAGGTTGAATGCTGTATCATTAAAGTCATTCTCATATTTTGTGTGAAGTTTGTGGTACAAGCCAATGCTGACAGTGAAAAATATTACTAAAATATATCAAATAATAATATCATAATAAAAATAACAGCTAGCATGTGTTTCTTTGACTGATTATTCGCTATTCAGAGTGAATCTAGAAATCTCATATATCCATCTAATTGCGTGCAAAGGTTTAAAAAACTTTGTGAATGAAAACAGATGTCTCATACTTTAGAGTTTTACCTACAGTGTTAATGCACTTCTATAGAGACAAAATTGAAAATTAGGCCATATTTCTATTTACCTTTTTTTTTTTTTTTACCAAGTATAATTCCCTACTTTTTTCTTGAAGATAACCGAAGTCACATTAAAGTATAGTCATATCTTTTACATTTTATATTCATAGTACTTCCATATTCTGCTTTTTCCCCTGCCTCAATGAATAGTTCTTTCAATATATTTGCTGTTAGCAGTAGAAATTATTCTCCTATGACCACATCTAACTTCAAAACAGGTAAAAAACCAGGGGAAACAGGTAATGTTGATTAAAATTTTCTATGTTTAAATAGCCAGGTTCACCTGTTTAGTCCAAAAGTTCAGTCTCTGTTCTGGATAATTCCTTACATGTATAAAATCTAGCAGAAGGCAAATGTCTGCATTTTATTCTATTACATACTATCTGCAAACCCAGTGATTTACAATTTAGAAGCTGTCTTAAGCTTTCTTCATAAATTTGACTATTACCTTTGAGTATGGTTTGAGTTTTTATGCACAGTGGTCTTCTTAGGTATTAGACATTTTACTATGGAGAACTGTGTATTGACAATATTGTTTTTCCATTCAAGATTGAACTGTGAATGGAGAAAAGGTGTCCCAGATTTGAAATGCACTTAATTTCCTTTTTACTGGGAAAATAAGGTACAAATGAAGAGTTTTAAGAGTTCCATTTACATTGAATAAAATGTGATTAGTCATGCCAATTTGACCATTGTTTTATATTGATTAGAAATCTTTCCAATGTTACTTTTATTACTCTAGCTGCCTGATGCATGATTTTCTACTTGTTCCGTTATAAGAATGGCAGTGTTTTTAATTTCAAAAACTAGTATTTGGTTACAAACTCTCTGGATTCTACTGTGATGTTAGGTGGAGCCTGAATGTCATAGAAATGTTGTTTCTGATGGGTAATTAGATAGCCAAGTAATTTAACCTCTGTGTGTTATTGTCATCAAGCTGATGATCGTGATGAAGAATGCCTGACAATTAGTGATGTAGAAATACCAAAATAACATAGACATTATTTATGTGGTTGCTAACTTAGTTATTAGGCATTGCAAATAATAGAGGATTGGCCAGCTCATTCCTCACTTCTCAACATTCTCAAAAATGTGCTTTCTTTTTGGTTCTTGCCGTGGCCAAAGTATCCTGTAAAAGTCTGCTTTCTGGCCCTGGTGACTTATTGCCATGTAACTTGCTGATATGCCCTAAATACTTTTTTGCAGTTGATGCAATTCCTCTGACCTACCTGCTACAGAGAACATGTCAGGAGTGGGAATCTCTTCAGCATCTTCAGCATTAAATATCAGTACAAAGATCAGCATCTATGCAATAGCTTAGTAATCCTTCAGTGCCTATCCAGCAGCTTTGCTATCTGGCTTTATACTTCTTATGTACTTTTTTCTACCAATTTGTGCAACCTATGCAGGGATGCAAATTCTCCTTTAATTCTTTTTCAGACCTCTAAATTTCCTGCCTACAATTTAGCATTGGTGTTGAAGCAGCTGAAAGGTCTTCTCTTGCTCCATTGCTTAATATTGCACAGTCTCGACAAATAACATTGTTAGTGGTCCAATTTACTTTTCTCATTTTTGGGTTGTGTGGTTATTCAGAGGCATACTCAATCTTAGCTCCATTTTGTGTATGGGTTTTATTTCATTGAGCTTGATACAGCTGTTTAAGATTATGAATTGAGCCACTAGAGAACTGCAAAGTAATAAAGCTGTTCTAACAGTAAAGTAATTCATATGGAATTCACTTTTTGTATTAAGTTTTTACTTTTTAAATATTCTGACGTTTGGCTGTATTTGCTGGTTATTCAAAGTGGTTGTAGTTTAAGACATTCTAGTAGCTGTCAAGGCCACAATGGAAAAGTGTCAGCTTCCTGGGTGAGAATTTGTCAGTAGATTTTGGAGATGAATCCTTGTTTCCTCTCTCTTTTCTCTCTCAATAAGCCATCCATATATTTTCATATTTGTTTAACATATATTTTGGGTTTCTTTTTAAAATATCACTTCTGGCATGTTCCTACTGAGAAGCTGCTGCTTTAATCTGATCATCAGAAAAGCTTACTGAATGGGATATAAATGCAGCTAGAATTAGGTCCTCTTTTTATACACATAAGTCTGGTTCCTGCAAATCAAAGCCCTTGTCAAACTTTGTCAGACAAACGCTGTGTAGGAAAACAAATTGTTTGCCACGTGCATGCATTGTATGGCCTTCCCATTCCCGTCTCATTTTGCCATTGTTCATTGAAAAGCTTATTTTGAACTTACTAGAGGTATGAAAATTCACTAATAAAATACATATATTTTCTCCTTTCAATTTTTTAAGTTTGTCTTCTTATGCATTTAAAAAATTGGAGAAATATAGCTGTCCTGAAAAGCATCCATTAAGTCCTAATCTATTTCCAAGTTTGATTCACCAGGTTTAGAACACCTAATTATTCTCATCTGACTTCAGTAGCATTCGTGCATGCTCAGATCTTTCAAATGATAACATGTCCCTTTTTTATGCTTCTATTATTACTTTATTAAAAATACCTATAATTTTCAACATAGGTATATGCAAAAAAACAGTAAAATGACAACTACTTCCTAGTTGAAATAAGTAGATACGAGACCTATTTCCAGAATTGAAACTTCTGTGATGGACACTTTTAATATTGTGATATAAACATAATGCACGGGGAGACTCTGGAATGTGTAGAGCAAGAGTAGTTGTCTGCAACATTGACTCACTTTGTAAAGGGAGACATTTTACAGGGGTCCGACAGGGATGGTTTGGGATCCTAGAGGTAGGGGGAGAGGAGGGCAGTGTCTCTTTTGGTAATGTGTTTTTTCTTCATTGTTTGCCTCTTCCAGCTTGTTTATTTTCTAGTCTGCACAGCCTTGAAGTTTTTCAACAGGTCTTTTGTGCAGTCCTCCAAGGTAGAAGCCAAAATTTAAGTTCCAATATCTATTCACTTTTTTTTTTCTCTGTGAGGATGGATGTGATCAAAATAGGTTTGATTAAGGTGCCTCTAGAAGTCATTAAGCTATTATGAAAATTACTCCTTTTCATTGTTGCAAAAGCAACAATTGGAACAGAATAACAATATTTTTTTTTAATGTAGTTTACAGTGTTGTGAAATGTCACATTTGCCTTGAGTTGTTTAGACTGGAAAAGAACAGCTGTAAAAAGAATGACAAATAGATGTTTTTCTTCTTTTTCTATACTGAATCTATATTAAGAGATGCAGCCTCTCTCAATAGAACTGATGACTTGGCACTGAGTTGAAATTGAAATCAATGTTTATAATAGGTAACTGTCCTAACATCAATACTAATATTTCTTAATCTTCACTTAACATTATAGATACGAAATCCTTCACTGCAAGCAGTTCTGAATGATGTATGAAATGAAAAATCCCTGATCAATGCACAGAATATATGCAGGCAGCAAATGTGTTGTTATCTAAAATGTTCATGTGTAGTGCAGCCAGAATATCCTAATTTCAGTTGGGAGGGCATATGAAATCTGCATGAGTTACTATTGCAATATTTGTGTAACTTCCTTAGACATTACCCACTTAATTAGAAGATGAACAGTACTCATCTTAAAACAGATTTTAACAAGTATTTCATTAGAGCTTCAAATATTCTGATGTGGAATCCTAATTTCAAGGACATATTACAAAATCTCATTATGTTACCTTTCTAAATTTTGCTCCCCCCTTTACTTTTCCCCAGCATGGAAAAATGCCTCCATATGTGGATAAGGTAGTTATGCATTTCATTTTAATTCCTTGCTATCTCTATGTCCCTCTTCCTTTTATTTTTACCAATTCTTTCTATTCCACACTTCCAAGGTAACTTTAAGATGTTGTGATTTATCACCATGTGTGATTGAATTCCGTTCAGCCCCAAACTGAGTATTCGGATTTAACAGATTTCAATGCACTAATGCCAGGTAGTCAGGTTAGCTCCTTAAACAAATATAATCTGAGATGTATCTGCAGATGTGTAAATGATATGTTTAATAGCACATAGCAAACTGTGGTGTTCCAGTGTTACTATAGACGTTAAAGGGTTCATAAGTGGGACCTATGTCTGAGTGCTTTAAAGGAAATGCATCCTATACCTCCTCTGTGTATTGTAGGCTGCCTACTTCTGAATGCAGTATTTGACCTATACTTGACAGTACCCAGGTGGATACTGGACTAGAAAGCAGTGCTAGGCACTGTATCACTTGGTAGACAGGGATGGTAAGTCACTTAAAGTGCTTCTGTTGTCTACAGTGACGTAATTTCTACAGTTTATGATGCGTGTTCCAGATAATGATAGTTTTACAATGATAGCTTGGAACAAAGGGTAAAACTCATTTCTATTGTGCTCTCATTTTTCAATACATTTGTTACAAAGAGGTACACATCTCTCCCCCTCCCTCCAATTCATCCAATTTGAATGCTTTTTCTTTGTGCTAGGGGCTGAATGCTCACTTCCCAGCTAAAGCTATGAAATAAAAAATAGAAGCTTCAAAAAGAAGCTGAAAGAAGAACAAACTACAGTAAACATTATGGCTGTTTCCAAGGTGTTGCTTATGAACTGTCTAGAAATACAATTACTTTCTTTTTCCTTTCAAGAATGCTTGATATTATAGAGGGTAGGGGATGTACATTTGATTTGCTTAGTAATGAAGGTTTTCTATCAAGTGCTGGTATTTAGACTTTTATTGAATTTGTATTATCTTTCACCTGTGTGAAACAGAAGCATTTTTCCCAAATCTGGGGTAATACAAGACAGTAATGCTTAGTATATGAATCAATTAAATACTCAGTCCCTAACATGTATTTCTGAAAATTTAAGATTCTTCAGTCATTTGTACCATTGAGCCACTACAAACAGTATAAAATAGCTGTGACATGGGAAGGTGTTTAGAGGAATTAAGTTTTATTCTGTTAGTCTTTTTCCCCACTTCCAACTGGTCAACATCAATAGGGGCTTTTTATGTGCTTTATCTTATTCTTTACTTTCTTTTCTCCCCTTAAGAGTGAAAGAAAGGAGGATGCTTGGGAGTAGTAAGAGGACGCCAAGAGACCTTACAACATGCAATCTGTAATAGTTTTCTGTGAATGAAATTAATCACAACTTTGATTTAGACACAGTCATCATTACTTTATTTCAGATGAGGTTAAACCAGGAGTGGAAATCACAGAATGGTAGGGGTTGGAAGGGAATTCTGGAGATCATCTAGCTCACTCCCCTGCCAGAACAGGTTCACCTGCAGCAGGTTGCACAGGAACTTATCCAGGTGGGTTTTGACAGTCTCCAGAAAAGAAACTCCACAAACTCTGTGGGCAGCCTGTTCCAGTACTCTGCCATCCTCAAAGTAAAAATGTTTATGTTTAAGTGGAACTTCCTGTGTTCCATTTTGTGCACATTACCCCTTGTCCTATCACAGCATCACTGAAAAGAGACTGGTCCCATCCTCTTGACACCCATCCTTTAGACATTTGTAAGCATTGATAAGATCCCCCCTCTGTCTTCTCTTCTCCAGGCTAAAGAGACCCAGGTGTCTCAGCCTTTCCTCATAAGAGAGATGTTTCCATCCAGTAAGCATCTTTGCAACCCTCCACTGGACTCTCTCCAGTAGTTCCTTATTTTTCTTGAATTGGGGAGTGCAGAATTCATCACAGTACTCCAGATGTGGCCTCACTAGGTAGAGGGGGAGAACCTCCCTTGACCTACTGGCCACACTCTTCTTCATACACCCCAGGATACCATTGGCTTTCTTGGCCACAAGATCACACTTCTGGCTCACTGTTAACTTGTCCACCAGGACTCCCAGGTCCTTCTCCATGGATCTGCTTTATAGTAGGTGAGCTCCTAACATGTACTGCTGCATGGTGTTATTCCTCCCCAATTACAAGACCCTACACTTGCCCTTTTTGACTTTTCATTAGGTTCCCTTCAGCTTAACTGTCTTGTCTGTCTGTGTCTGGATCAATGACAACACAGCCTTCTAGTGTATCAGCCACTCCTCCCAGTTTTGTATCATCAGCAACCTTGTTGTGGGTACACTCTGTCCCTTCATCCAGGTCATTGAAAACTATGTTGAACAAGATA
This sequence comes from Ceryle rudis, assembly GCA_033439905.1. Lineage (NCBI taxonomy): Eukaryota > Metazoa > Chordata > Aves > Coraciiformes > Cerylidae > Ceryle > Ceryle rudis. The sequence continues at coordinate 38,729 of JAAGNO010013640.1, read as the reverse complement.
ATATCCAGTACTGACCACTAGGGAAAACACCAATCACTTACCTTTAATTTATACAGCTGGTTTAGGGACGTTTTCTTTCCTTTCAAAGTTTTTCAGATGGTGTATAATAAGGCGAAGCCTAGCTGTGGGACAGTAAATGTTATCATCTCTGTTATAACACTATCTTCACTGTAACAACAGGGTGCATGTATTGTAAACAATTGCATATTAATACCTTGGTCTCATTAATTGCAGACTTCTCTGATACGTGTCTCAGTGGCAGCTTCTACTAATTAACTCAGATGCTAATTGGGTCAGATGAAGCAAAGTAGACAACAGTCACTCAAGCAGACTAGAACAGCCTGTTCTTTAATTGCTTTTGACAAAGGAACAAAAATGGAACTTGAAATATTACAGACTAGTGCTAGCCACCACTGTGTACTTAGTGTGGTTATTTGTGATGAATAGTTTAATATAAACTGAAACAAATGCTGTTCCTCCATGTATGGTTAACCCATCCTTCTCTGCCTGTGTTCTGCATGTGTGTGACAGGCATTTTGATGGCCTGTGACTATGTAAAGCATTTGTCTGATTTTTTTTCAAAGACACAAAATCAGAAAATTCTGGGAGAATATGTATAAAAATCAAAGTGGTTCCAAGCTTTGCAACTATGCATCACTAGGTGGCATTTGCTGAAAACAGTACAGCAGTTTCATTTTTACATCAGAAGCTTGTGTGAAACACTAGGTACCAGTGTTGTATTTCAGATTCTGATTACCTATTTTAAATCCTGGTGCTTCTCTCAGCTTCATGCGTTATTAGTCGTCAGTCTATCATTCAGAAAGTTTGTGGGCTCCTATTTTGCCTCTTTGATATATGCTGCTCTGACTAGCTCATGAATAAACCTTACTATCTTTGATTCCTTGTCCTTTATTGTTCATATTTGAACATAAATAGAAACCTAGGTGGTAAAAATCTCCATCTAAGGAAAGATAGTTAGTGTAACAGTAGGCATTTATCTTCTGTTTTCTGAACAAAAGAAAAATAATTGTATATTTTTCATAAAAGTCATAAATATTAAAATTGTGGGTAATCTCATCTAGTTACATAACCTTGACTTTTTAATTTAATAATTGCTTTCTTTTATGATTATATTGCCACACAGTGCCTCTGCCATTTAAAGTTGGTTTGTTTGTTTGGTTTTTTAAAAAAAGTTTCTTATTTTGTGGAGATTTCTTTGTGACATTTCTGAAATACGGGACCTGCCAGTGCTGCTGGTTTTTTGGCCTGTAACTTTTCCTGAATCAGTGACAGGAACATTTATAATGCTGGGGTTCACTCTGAGCTGGCTTGGCAGCAACAGCCGAGGTGAGAGCCCCTGCATTCACTTTGAATTAGTTTCAGCAATTCTCAGATCATTGGTATAGAGGAGTAACAACGTATATTACAAGTTGTCACTAAATGGTCTATGTACACAAACCAATTTTATTAGATGTTAACTGATGAGGATTTTCGCAGCACTGGCTGTATGTTAGGTCTCAGAGAGGGACTGCTGTTGCCGTGCTACCTTCTGGGGTCTATCAGTCTGTCTTAATGCTGCAGTACTTCCTCTGCAAGGAGCAGCATATGGAGATAAGTATATGCTCTGATGGAGGGGAAAAAAACGCAGATACTGATTCCCTCTTTCTTCTGATAACAATTTCTGTTTTCTCTGGGAAGGGACTAAAACAGGTTAAAAGTAAGAATACCTGAAACCAGAATTAATACAGTCAAGATATATTTAATCTGTTTATCACTGCTTGTCACTTCTTCAAACAAGTTAGGCCTATTTTTTATTTTTTTTTAATCTTAGTTAGGTTCTACCTTTTTGTCCTAGTCAGCTCAGAAACCAGAGAAGGGGCTGAGTGGCAAATGTTTCTTCCTTATTCTGAGCAGAGTGTGATCTCTGCTACTTGACCTTACAAGCTTTTAGGTGTCTTTGGGAGATGAAAGAATCAAAGTATCTTTCATCAGCTGTGGTGAAAATTGCAGCTTTGGGCTGTGAAGTTACAATAGGTTTTATATGTAATAATAACGGTAGTAGTAAATCCATATGGCAGAAGGCAGATCCGTTGATTTTCTGTAACACTGCATGATGTATGAGCAGCATTTAACTTGTGCTTCCCTAATCTGTAAACAAGAACAGAAATAAAAATTTCTGTTTGAAATAATCCATCAAGAAATAGTAAGGTATTTTCCTCAAATATACTCATTTGACAAGATGAAATTACTATATGTCAACTCGTAATACTTTTCTTCAACATTTTGGTAATATTGGTAACCTTCCCCACTTTTTCTGTGAATTTTTAATTAATTTATCATAGTTTGTAAGATTAAGCAGATTTAGCCTGCAGATGCATTTTGTTACTTCTAGCAAAAGAATTCTTTTAAATAATCTTTACTGATATTTTTCTGAAGTACTTGGACGTACTGGCAACATGATTTCATTGGTTTCTGACTGTCAAAAATAGTTGATAATACAGTTAAATCAGGGTATACTGCAAGTTCTAGAAAGCTGCAGTGATTCAGCTGGTATAGCACTTTTAACCATCATGGGTGTTTAAGTGAAGGCAAACATGTATTATATCTTAAAATGAGGTAACATCATCTGCATTATTCAGAAAATACTATTATAAAGATGGTATAATAAAAAAATAGTATGTACTTCTATTAATATGTTATTAAGCCTACTTTTCATTTGTCAATATATGTATATAACATTGAAAACCGGTTAATGAAAGGGATACAGTTGAACATCCAAATGAATAATTATGTATTTATATGCAAAACCAACTTTATTTATAAGCTGAACTTATCTTTTGAGCAACAGCTTCCTAGGCAGATATAGGTTTGTTCTTTAATTTTGAGAGGTAATAGATCTTTTTCAGAGAAATCTTATGTATTGAAACACTGTCACTTTTTAGATTGCAATTTAGGAGTGATTTCCCTTTGGGACATCCTTTTCGAATCCAAAGTAATTGCTGATTAAAAAGAATAACAGAAAAACAACAACAACAACAAAAAATCAGTAAAGCTTGTGTTTGCAATGCTGTCAATAACTAGAAGACCAGGGCATTCTTGGTAGAGTGTGGTTCTAAACTCTTTCAAATCCTTATTCTTGAAAGTCTAAGGCAAGGTGGGTCACCAACATCTGAGGACAGATGTGCTGACAGTGTGGAGTTACATGAGATGGGAGAGGAAAACACTGCTACTCTGTTCCCATGTTCTTAACCTATGTTGACAAAAGACAGCAAATCAAAGACCTATTCCAAAAAGTACTTACCACCTTACCTACTTACCAACAGAAGGAAAGAAGTCTTAGGAAGCTTTTCAGGGAAGAATAAAGAAAAAAAAAGTGTGCTTTTGTTTTTTCTCTTTGCAACCCATGCAGCTAATTCATTAGCTACTCCATTTAACAGTCAGCTAGCAAGAGAACAACCAGCCCATGGGGCCTTTCAAGAGGTTTATTGCCTGTTAGCAGTTCTGCTCCTTCCTTGTGGATCAAATCCATAGAATGGAGAAGTATGATCAGTTTCCAAAGAGTGTTTGGGTGTGGTAGACCAGAGGAGGACTAGGCCAACTGCTAGGAATACCGTTGCCAATGTATAAATTGGAGCTGAATACTCCATGTTGTATATACTTAAAATGTTCTGGAAATGTGAACAGAAATTCTGTGGGGTTTTTGTGTGTTTGTTTTTGTTTATTTGTTTTTTGTTTGTTCGTTGTTTTGTTTTGGGGGTTTGGTTGGTTGGTTTTGGGTTTTTGTGGTTTTTTTTGTTGGTTGGTGTGTTGTTTGGTGTGGGTTTTTTGGTTTTTTAAATTTATTTATTTTATTTTTATTTCATTGGAATTGTACTCTTGCTTTTCTCTTGGAAGTTGTACCTGCTAAAATTCATTTAGGGGAAAGGGATGAGAAATGGCAGGGAAGGGTGGGTGCTTTTAACAAACTTGCAGTGAATTACATTAATTTATCAAACCTAGAGCTATGTGTACATTTCAGAACTGCCCATTATTGTTTTAGTGATATTATGTAGCTTGTTTGCATTATCCTGGTATTTTTGGATGCTAGTCAAACCTTGAAACCTCTTTTTTTTTTTTTTAAAAGTGGTTTATGGTTTGCTGCACATGCATGGATAGCTCTTTTGCTCAAATCCACTGCTTTCCTCCTTATGATCTTTGGCTACCAGATATCACAACCGATGCCTCATCCCTTTCTTTTTCCAGAATGTGTTCGTCTCTGCCTTTTCCTATCTTACTTCTACTTCATATGTCTTTTTCACTTTTTTCCCCCCAAACCAGGGAAAATGTATTTCTCTCCCCTTCTGTCTTCCAATCCACACCTTCCTCATCTTTTTTACTGTTGTTGTTTTCCTTTCTTCTCGTTTCTTTTGTTTCAGGCTGGGACTCTATTGTGTTCTCTTCTTTGTGCTGCTGTGCTGCTCCTGCTCTTTTTCTACCCCATGATGTTCATACTTGCCCTCAAAAGTACTCTGTAATTTTTCCCTAAATAGCTAATTAGAAAATGATACCTTATATAAACACTTGTAATGCTTTATATAATTAAAAAAGGAGAAAAATCACTAAACAGTTTCCCTTAAACGTGTCTAATGAGAGAACAATTCCAGCTCACATAATGAAATAAGAAAAATAAAAGGCTTTCTCAGCCTGAGGTTCAATCTAGACCTATGGTATCAGTTGAAATCCTGTAGGCTGGATCTTATAGCCATTCTTTCTTCTGTCCCTTGAGCAGCAAATGGAATCCCTCTCTCTGAAAGAGGGCACAGGGGAGAGCAGAATTGAAATTAAATATTTTTTTGGCATAGTATTACCCCTGCTCCTTTCCTAAATTTGCCTTGAATCTTATAAAAAACCCCATTGATATACTATTTCTCAGAGGATTGAGTTATACTTTTTTTTTTTTTTTTTCCCTAATATTAATGGGACTTTTCTGGATGCCAAAGTCTTCCACTTCTGCTGAGTTTTTGAATAGGTTCATCAGTGTTTTGAGAAGCCTGAGATGGTCTGATTATGGTGATTTGCCTCAGGTTCCACAGTAAAGTTTCAAGAGATGGCATAGGGAACAGGGAGCTTTAACAGTATTCATATAAAGTCAACACACTGTTCATTAACGTATTTATAGAAGATGGACAAAAAATTGCATGTTACATATTGCCTTACATGAGCAATAGACTTAAAATCATTGGCTGTCTGTCAAGCAGTCTATTGTATTTCCTGTCAGCTTGTGAATGTCTTGGATGACCTCAATGACTGAAAATCAAAGCTAGCCCACTCAAATATCATTCAGGCATTGTATTGCATTGATTTCTTCTTCCCTCCTTAGATAAACAAGAATGGGAAGGGAACATTTTGCAGCAGTTGTAGTTACTGGCAGAGTATGGTAACAATGTACTGGAAATCTCTAAGAATAGGGAGTCGATGGAGCCAAAGTATCAATAATATGACTGTCTGTGTCCTCTTTTGTTCCCCGTGCTCCCATCATTGCTGGTACTCCCACTCACTGAAGCAAATCCTGGCCTTTTCTAAATCTGCATTGTGTGCCTGGTAGAAAATCAAATAGCAATTTTGATGGGTTTATTCTCTCAAGTGAGGTGTTCTGATGAATCCGCGGTTGCCATGAATGAAGGAATTGACACCTGCCTTAACACGATTGTTTCAAAGTTTCCAGCTAGTGTATGGGAATTCTTTTTATATATATTTATTTTTTTCTTTCTCATTCTTTCTCCCTGATAGTTCCCCATAGACAAAACATAGCTATTCAATTATTGTTTAACCCAGCTCAAGGCAACACTGGGTAACAGAATAAGACAAGTCTAGTTCTTTCCTTTTTGTGTTTCATCCTGTCATGGATGAAACTGAAGACTGCATAAAATCTTCTGTCACAGAACAGAGAGTCCTTTTAGTGCCTGTATCTGTAGTGATTCAAATATTCTACACATATTATGTAATGTCTTTATTGACACCTTAAAGACAATGATTTTACTGTTTCACAGAATCAGAGAATGGTAGGGGCTGGAAGGGACCTCTGGAGACCTTCTGGCCTTCTAGCAGGCTCACTTAGAGCAGGTTGTACAGGATCATGTTGAGGCAGGTTTTGGATATCTCCAGAAAAGGACACTCCACAACCTCTCTGGGCAGCCTGTTTTAGTGCTCTGTCACCCTCAGATGGTTGGAAAGATGCAGTTTTGATGTTGCAGTCTATAGAAGGAGAAGCTGTGTACTCTTCATCCTTGGAGACATGACAAACCAGACTTGATGTGGCTTTTGGCATTCAGCTCTAGATGATCCTGCTTTATCAAGGGGATTATACCAAATGACATCCAGAAGTCCCTTCCAACTTCAGCCATTCTGTGAGCCTGTGGAAGCATTACTTACTCAGGTGTGCCAAGAGTAAAAGAGTCTGACGTTCCTCTAGAAAAATAGGGAAGAATGCAACAAAGAGTGGAACTTTCCTTCTCTCCAGTCCATGTTTTCTACCTGAGAGTGGCTTATATCATACAAATGGAATGATATAATGGCATATATACTGTAAGCCTCTGAACCTTGGTTCATTGAAAATCTGTGTGATATTAATCAGCTCATATTGTTTAAAAGTACTTAAAAGTATCGCGCTTTTTTGTAAATTGTTAACACTGTTGTTTGCTTTCAGAATAGCATCTAGAGTGTACCAGATATTTAAAAAGAGTGGGTTTTTCCCTGTTGCCATTTTTTATGTGATATATTTGGTGGTATTTGGTGAGGGGGGTGTTGGAAATGTAAGCATAGTAGTAAGTGTAGTTTAGTAAGAGATGTCAACTTAGTGTGTTTTGGGTGTTGCTGGTTTGTTTGTTGTTGGGGTTTTTTTGTTTGTTTGTTGTGGTGGTTTGTTGTTGGTTGTTGTTGTGTTGTGTTTTTGTTTTGTTTTGGCTTTTTCTCTCCATGCAAAATAGAAGGGAATTTCATTTCAGTAGTAGGTTGCAAACATGAACTACTTTATTAAGTATCTAGGAAGGTTGTCTGGTAACCACTTGCCATTAATAATAGCATCTTTGTTCTGTTGAATCCTGATTGCATGCTCCTAAGCATTCTTCAGTGCACCGTTTGTGTCTATTAGCCTTTCCAGCTGATTAAATCTTAGAACTGTCCTTTGTCAGATGATTACCTCCATTAATACTGCACTTTGTTTTCTAAACATAATTTCTTATGAACTCTAGCCTCAAATAATATATTTAAAGTAAAATGTGCAGTTAACTAGTTTGAGAGGTTTGCTTTCACCATTACAAAGCTGGATATTCATCCTACCAGAAATATATCAGGACATATATAAGATCCAATTGTGAATGAGTTCTAGTTAAAACACTGTCTGTTCAGTGGTACTAGAGGCTATAGTCCATGAAAATCAGATAAAAATCAGATAAATCTCACAGCTCAGTATCTTTTTTTTTGTTGTTGTTTTTTTTCTGGAAGGCTTTCTGTGCACATCAATGTGCTCTTTTTCAAAGCTGATAACCTGCAGAAAGGAGTTTAAGCCTTTTCCACTCAATGTCCAGCATTCTGAGAAAAGCATATTTTTGCTGTGGGAAATGATCACATTATTATTGTGATATGGGAATTCAGGATCCATGCAGTGTTTCATGTTTATATTTAACCTGAAGAGAGAGAGTATGCTATTTTGCAATTCTTCCATCTTGAAATAAAGCAAGTAAACATACTGTATTATTGTTGAACAGCTGAACAAGTTACCTTCCTGGCCATTTGATTATTCTTGTTGACTCACAGTAAAAACACCAAGGGCATTCATTGGCTTGCTGATGAAGGATTAGTTATAAACACGATGTTAGGAAAGTGGCAGATGAGTGTTCATGACATATTTTTACAGTACTGAGTAAATGTCATTCAGCTTCCACATCTACCATACAATCCATAAATCTGGGTTAGGAGAACATCTTTTTTTTTTTTTTTAAATATCATGTTTACTGTGGCAGAATCATGCCATGCATAACCAAAAGATTGATTGTTTTTTAGGTTAGGAGGCTGTCACTAACAAATCACTGTGGTATAAACTTGTTGGAGCAAGCATCTAGAGATAAAAATGTTTGAAAAGATCTCTGTATAATGATAGCAGTCGAGTAGATTGATGTTTGCAAAGGTAGCATTGCATTGTCTGAACTAATAAGTTTCAAACATTCAGATTGTGGGTTTAACTCATTTTCCTCGGGAGACTTTGGGTTTTATTAGCTCAGTGGACGTAAATTAATTAGTGACTAGCAGTTAAATCTCTGGCATATGTAGATGTGGGGAAAAAAAACAAACAACAAAAGAAGATAAAACAAAACAAAAAAATCAACACACTACACTTTGTTACTGAATGTGCTATTATAGTAGCCTGTAGTGGAAAACTGGAAGTTTGAACAGTTTCAAAGAGGTGATTTTGCCTCTTTCCATTTCTCTGCTAAATTCCATGTACTTCTATTCCATTTTAAGGTTGTATTTGGAATTTTTATCAGAGATGATTTAAACAGAAATAGCTATTTATGTGAAATATTTTATACAAAGTTGCTGAAGAAGTTTGCAATACACAAATCGGATTGACTATGTATCTTCCACCAACAGAATGAGTCTTCCTTCTCTCATCTTCTGCATATTGCACATGGCTGGAAGAAGCCAAAACTCTTATAATAAGCAGCATACTAGCAGTCAACAAAGAGGGAAATTATGTTTGTGGGGAAAAAAAAAAAAATAACAGCTTTAGCATCTTTTATTACCAAAAGCATGCATCTCCTCCACGTGGTTTTTTTTTGATTAATCTCTTAACTATTCAAATATCACGTTCAGCCAAGGGATAAAGGAAACAGCATTATTTGGTTAGATAGCAGTAAAAATTTAGAAAGCTTATTGCAGCAAATACTCATATATGAGTGACAATGTTTATAATGATTGACTTCTATGACATGTTTCTAGTAGTACTATTGTGTTGTCAATCTTTTAATTTATAATCTGAAAGCAGTTAGAACACACTTCCTCCTATATGCAGAAGTTTTCTGTCATGAAATAGTAGCTTTTTACAAGCTCTGATATTATTTTTTAATTATTATATTGAATTGCTGAGAATGGAAAACATTCCTGTGAAAAGACACTTTTAAAGTGCTATAGAGGTGAGGTTTTAAGAAGAGGATATGTATTTGTATCAAAAATATTTGTCTTGTCTTCTTGGAGGGGTGGAGTGAGGGAAAGCAAAGTGCATTATTAATGTTTCGCATTTCTCATGTATCTTGTCCATACTTGTCTTTCAAATTCATCTGAATCCATTAACATTATTAATTGCTGAACATTTCAGATGGGAATTTAATATCCCTTTTTATTTAAGAAGTGTAGAGAATTTTACTGCAACCCAAAAGGCAGCACTCAATGAGCTTTTATTTTATTATAAAGCTCACTGAAAGCAGCCTTTTCCATATATGCCCTTTAATTCTAGTCTGCCTTTCTTTA
>JAAGNO010013640.1:14579-29125 GCA_033439905.1 Ceryle rudis | reverse complement strand
ACCACACCTGGAATACTGTATCCAGTTTTGGGCTCCCCAGTTTAAGAGAGACAAGGATCTGCTGGAGAGAGTCCAACGGAGAACTATGAGGAAGATTAAGGGACTTGAGCATCTCCCCTGTGAAGAAAAACTGAGAGAACTGGGGCTGTTTAGTTTTGAGAGGAGAAGACTGATAGGGGATCTTATTAGTGTCTATAAATATCTGAGGGGTGGGTGTCAAGTAGAAGGGGCCAGTCTCTTTTCAGCTGTGCCCTGAGATAGGACAAGAGGTAATGCTAGTAAGCTGAAACACAGGAATTTCTACCTCAAGAAAAACTTCTTCACTTTGAGGGTGATAAAGCACTGGAAGAGGCTGCCCAGAGAGGTTGTGAAATCTCCTTCTCTAGAGACTGTCAAGATCCACCTGCATCTGCTCCCATGTAGCATGCCCTAGCTGTTCCTGTGCTGACAGGGGCATTGGACTTGATGATCTCTGGAGGTCCCTTCTAACCCCTACCATTCTATGATTCTATATTTTCAACTACTTTTCCAAAACTGCTGTAGAACAGTTTCCTGCTGCCAAAATCATTGGATACCATCTTTTTTTATACTTACATGGAATGAACAATTTGAATCCTACTGCAAAATGTTCCCTTCCAGTAGAAAAGAAACCACAGGATGGGTGAAATGAATAGGAATATAGACCATGACTGTGAGGGGAACCTGTAGGCTTTCAAAAATATGTTGATCTATTGGCAAGGACAGAATACATCAAAATAAGTGCCGTGAATGTGTTTGAATTATGAGTAGTGGCTTTACTGCAAAACAAGACCGAAGCTTTCATCAGTAATATTGTACCATTTTGTTGAGTAATTCTAATGAAATTCTAATTCTTACTTTTCTCTGGCAGATGAACGGGAAGATGTTCAAAAGAAAACATTCACAAAATGGATAAATGCACAGTTTGCTAAGGTAATTATTTTTATTTATTTATAAACCAAATACATTTTGTATATTTTTTAAAATAACAGATATTCCTTCACTGAGGCTTAATTTTCAAGATAACAGTTGCAAGTTTCAGATGAATGCAGCCGACTGATTTATTAGAAAAAAATATCTAAGTTTTATTCCCTTGATTTCAACAGGGATTGAAATGTAAGACATCATCCTTTTCTCAATGTTCTCTGACTCAATTTACTTTGCATTTTCTCAAACTAGTGATGCAGATGGATTTATTTTTATATATAGTGATGAAGTTTGTTGGATTCCTATGTTATGTGCCTGAAAAGGAGGATTTTCCTATATTGGACTTGTATTTTCTTGTTTCTAATTACAATCACAAATTTAACAAAACCAGACATATTAGAAAGGAACAAGGTTAAACATAAGAGTTGTGATTCAGTTAGCAAATTATGAAAGTGAATTATAATATGTTTTCAAGTAGTTATCTTTGAGAATGTTAAAAATCTCAAATGTGCTAAAAAAAAAAAAAAAAGACCAAATAACTAACCTATTTAAAAGAGACACCCACCCCCCTGGCAGTATATTATAATTTTATCTTTAATACATGGGGAAAAATTGAGCTCAAACTATTAATTTGATTAAACATTTTTGAAATTCCTGGAGGGTAATTACTGAAAAGTATTTGCTGATAATAAACTAAATCAGTCTCATAATCTGTCATGAGACATCAATGAAATAATATCTGTGATATATCTTCTGTTTAGTCTGGCTTTTGATTGTGTCCCATCTGATTCTGCTTATTAAAAAAGAGGATTAAAATAATCTGAATATGATCACCATAATGTTGAAAAACATGCTCAGCAGTGGTTCAGTCCAACAGGGAGTCCCACAGGACTAGAGCATTTTCTACTGAGTCAAATGATTTAGACAGCATACATTTGTGCTCAGCATCCTTACAGCAGAGATGTCCAGCAATTTGGAGGATGTAAAACAGTCTTGAACAAATGGCATCAAATTGATTGATGAATTACAAGCCAAATGTGAAGTACTATATTTAGGACAAAAGTAAAATGTATGTATACAGAAGCAGGGATAACTGGGATGGCAAATATAAACCAAAGCTCTTGGAAGTGTGATGAATCACAAACAAAATGATGGTACTATTGCCATTATATTGGCTGTGATAATGGAAGAGCTTGACAGAAGGTGAAAGATGTAATTATTTTATTTTACTTGTCAATAGTGAGATTTTAGCTTGAGTAACATACTGTCTTGGTGTTATATATATGAAGAAGTAGCCCCAGCAGCAGTCATCTGATACAAGCTAATTTGAAATGTATTACCAATTAGGCCTTGTTATGGTCACAGAAAGAGTTATGGAAAACTAAGAGTAGCTTTTGCTTCTGTATCTAAAGCAAATGACCTGTTCCTAGAGATTGCTTTCTCAGAAATGTATAGAAAAGCAAAGCTTGCAATTACTGAGGAAACCTGGAGCAAGTCTGCAGAAGAACAACTAGAATTATGAAGGGTTCAGAAAATATGACCTATCATCAGATGCTTTTAATGGTAGGTTTGACTCAATCATCTGAATGATCTAGATGTCTTTCTTCCAATTCTAGTTCAGTGGAGTGTACTTTAATGGTGTTTTGGCTACCTTTTACTTCAGTTCTATAAATAATATTTTTAGTTGTATGTGAACATGCATTCATAAATGTACAGGAGAAATACTAGTCTCCCTCTACTTCATTGGACTCTGAGGAAAACCTGCTATACACTATGGCAGGTTGTGTGGGATTCTTTAAATGGAAAAACTAGAGAAAATGCACTTGCAGGTCTCTTATATTCTCTCAACAGAACAGGTTACTCTCTAATTCCTACTCCTTTTACTTCCCATCAAATGGATTATGCAGAAAATCTATGCTTTAAAGATTACAATATGTGACATCTATAAGTAACTCATTCTTTCAGTAAGATAGGCCAAAAGTTGGCTTTTAATGTTTCTGAGACAAAACAGTAAATAAAAAATATAGGAGAAATTGGAGAATGTAATCCAAGAGACCTTTGTGTTTCCTCATTCTAATCATATACATTGTGTATGACTTTCTTTGTGATGCCTTTTTTTATTTAACAGATAAATGATGATCAGTGTAATAAGTTGAAACATAAAGCAAATTTTAAAATGTGGAGCATATTACATTAATATCATTTTACTCAGAGAGAATTTTTCCTTGTGCCTAGAAGAAATTTATTTATAAAATAATGAAGTTCTGCAGTGTGTATGTAATGATAGCAAAGGAAAGCATTATAACCTTTTTTTTTTTAATAATAGAACTATATTTAGACCTCTCACATTAGATACATCTAGTCCTGGGTATAATAGCTTTTGCTCAGATCTCGACTTTTAAAATTCAAAATAACTGAAACCTTTGTTTATAAATGAAACACAGAATGTTAACTATGTGTTTTGGGGGATTGCAAATATATCATGAGCCATCAAGTGTAGCAGCTCTCTGCTCCAACTTTGAAACAGCCACAACAATTATGTTAACAATGCCTGTACCCCATTTTAAATGAGCTTATGTTGCCTGACTAGTTAAACATTGTTCATTGCATAATAGGCTTCAAAATAGAAAGCATTACTGAAGATGGAAATGTTCTTTGCATATACAAAAGACATATGACAATTAATTTTAAAATGAATACTTGGAAATGCCAGCACCAAAAAATCCTCACCCTAAAAAGGAAACAGTATCCTCCTATGAGTAAAAAAGTATTGGTAATTTATGTTGGTCCCTCATTATGGAGAGAGTGTCTCAAAGTACTGACAATTTTAATGTCAGCAATTAAAGTATCTATTGTGATAACAGAGAAGGCAAGCAACTAATCATTGTAAGTATTGGCAGCTTGAATTTTAGGTTATAACCCTATAGTTCACTTGAGGTCAACATCTTTGTGAGTTTCATAAAAGAATGGTAATTTGTGAATGAATTTTCAACGTTTTAATCTGCAGTATCAAAAACCAGATGTTCATAAAATTTCTTGTAAATTCAGAGGTTGTCCACATTTCTGCTACAAAAGGATAAAAGGTTCCATTACGTAGTAAAAAAAAAAAAAAATAAGTATATGACAGTACCTTTTTTCATGTAAACATCAAAACTATTAATCTCCAAACACATAGGAACAAGAGTCAAGAAATAGAGCATGCTATTTTTTTGGGGGGGGAAAAAAATGGGTAATTACTTATGGTTTCTTTACCTCATCCTTTGTTTTTCCTCCTGTTTTTACTGAAGAAGGCAGAATATGAAAATAAATTTAAGGATACCAAGTATTTCATTACTTAGCTTTATGAAAAACCAAGTTCAACATGTAATTCTTTTAATGGAGAATTTAAGTTGTGAAAAATGACAGCTTTTTTTTATAGGCAGGTGTAATTATTAGGAGGTAGTTGTTTGTGTGGTGATTGTGGAATTAAATTCCCATTCTTACAGTGATTGTGTGAATAAATATAGTAAAGACACAGCCTGTGCCAGAGAAGGTAAGGTTGACAGCCTTGTTTAATATGTATTTGGCTAGTAGAATTACAGTCAGCAAAATTAAATACACTTTTACTGATGAAATTGTTTTGAATAACAACTAGATTTTTTAGGTGACTGGTATATGCAGGGATAAAAGGAACACAGAAGGGGGCATTGCTTACAACTTCAGTCAAACTACACAGCAGTCAAAATAATTTCCCAATTACCTAGTGTTTCTTTATGATTTATATGATAGGAAGTGTGATGACAGTCACCATTATTTACCTCTGCTTGAGTTCATGGCCAACCTGAAGTTATTCAAGACTTTAGTGATCTTCTGTCTGGAGATTAAATGCTTTCTACATATTAGATAACAAAATCAGGACAAGAAGACAATAATAGTCTTTAAGATTTATCTTCTGTGGAAATCACAAAATCATAGAATCATTTAGGTTGGAAAAGAATTATAAGATCATCAAGTCCAACTGTTAACCTTGTACCACCAAGTCCAACACCTAACCACAACCATAAGTGCCACATCTGTGCATCTTTCACATATCTCCTGGGATGGTGGCTCAACCACTTCCCTGGGCAGCTTGTTCCAGTGCTCGATAATGCTTTCGGCGAAGAGTTTATTCTAATATCCAATCTAAACGTCCCCTGGCACAACAATTCCTCTTGTCCTATTGTTTGTTATTTGTGAGAACAGACCAACCCCCACCTCTCTACAACCTCCTTTCATGTAGTTGTAGAGAGTGATAAAGGTCTCCCCGATCTTCCTTTTCTCCAGGCTAAATAACCCCAGTTCCCTCAGCCACTCTTCATGATACTCGTGCTCTAAACTCTTCACCAGCTTCATTGCACTTCTTTGGACATTCTCAGTGTCATTCTTATAGTGAGTGGCTCAAAACTGAACATGGTATTTGAGGTGCGGCCTCACCAGTGCCAAGTACAGAGGGACAATCCCTTCCTTAGTACTGCTGGCCAAACTATTTCTGTTACAAGCCAGGATGCTTTGGCCTTCTTGGCCACCTGGGAACACTGATGGCTCATATTTGGGAGGCTGTCAACCAACACCCCCAGGTCCTTTTCTGATGGGCAGCTTTCCAGACAGTCTTTTCTAAGTCTGTAGTGTTGCCTGGGGTTGTTGTAACCCAAGTGCAGGACATGCAAGACTGAGTCATTTGTAATGTCATAACATTGGCCTTGGCCCATCAATGCAGAGCATCCAGATTCCTCTGTAAATCCATTCTACCCTCAAGCAGATCAACACTCCCATTCTTGGGAGTCATTTGGTGTCATCTGCAAACTTACTGAGGGTACCCTCGATCTCCTCATGAAGATAATTGATAAAGATATTCAACAGAACTGGCCCCAAAACTGGGCCCTGGGGAACAACACTTGTGACTGGCTGCCAACTGGATTTAACTCCTTTCACAGCCATTCTTTGGGATCAGTCATCCACCCAGTTTTTACTCAGAGAAGCATATGCCCATGTAAGCCATGAGTAGCCAGATTCTCCAGTAAAATGCTGTGGGAAATGGTGTCAAAGGCTCTACTAAATTCCCAATAAACAAGATCCACAGCCTTTCCCTCATCCGCTAAGCAGGTCACCTTTTCACAGAAGAATCAGGTTAGTCAAGCATGATCTGCATTTCAGAAAGTCATGCTTACTGGGCCTCATTGCCTGGTTGTCCTCTATATGCCATGTGATGGCACTCACAATGACCTGCTCCATAACCTTCCCAGGCACCAAGGTCAGACTGACTGGTCTGTAGTTCCCCAGATCCTCCTTCTGGTCCTTCTTGCAGATGGGTGTCACATTTGCTAAATTCCAGTCAACTGGGACCTCCCAAGTTAGTCAGTACTGCCTACAAAGGATGGAAAATGGAGCACTGAGCACTTCCACCAGCTCCCTTGGTACTCATTGGGCTCCACAGAGACATGGGCCCCTTATTGTGGCCTTCCTGTACCTTAAGGGGGCCTACAAGAAAGCTGGGGAGGGACTTATTCGGCTGTTGGGCAGTGATAGGACTGGAGGGAATGGATTCAAACTAGGGAGAGGTCAATTCAGATTAGACATTAGGAAGAAGTTCTTCACCATGAGGGTGGTGAGACACTGGAACAGGTTGCCCAGAGAGGTGGTGGAAGCCCCATCCTTGGAGGTTTTTAAGACCAAGCTGGATGGGGCTCTGAGCAACCTGCTCTAGTGGGAGGTGTCCCTGCCATTGGCAAGGGAGTTGGAACTAGATGATCTTTAAGGTCCCTTCCAACCCTAACAATTCTATGATTCTGTGTGTGTGTCTAAGTGGTGCAGCAGGTCACTGAATATTTCCCATTGGTACCCCTACTCTATCAGACATACATTTTTTTAATCCATATTTCTGGTCTAAATAAATAGTCAAGAAAAGGATCTAGAGGGAGGGATGGTTGCAGGATATCACAAAAAAACCCACAGCTTAAAATGTTAAGTATTAACCTTGTCCAAACTGCTGTCTTGACAACTAACCTATAGATCAAATGAAGACAGCTGCTTAGATGAGTGAGTGACCAGTAAGAAAATTAGAAGTAAATCGTATACTTAGAGGTTCAGATCAGTGTGCTCAAGCTTCACTGATGTCTGCTGGTGTGTTGTATTTTCTAACAGCAGAACAGCAGTTGCATATGCATGTCTATGAGACTAGAAAAGATCCCTACCTGTTTTACATAATAAAAGAAATCAGTAGGGTGTGCTGGTATTGTAGGACTTCAGGTGTAGAATTAAATTCTAGACAATACATAAACACTGGCTTTGCAGGACAAGCTCTAATATCATTGTGAACAAGTTCAGAAAAGTTCATTAGACACCTGTGGTGCTTTTGCCATTTCTGTAGAATTTAGTGCCTGCAGAAATGCCTGTTGGAAAACCAGAGTAAATAAAAGTTTGCTGATCTCCACCTTGACACAGATTGTTCTGCAGCCATTCCCAGTCAAAAGCATTTGCATCTAGCCCTGTATGTTCGCAGTATATTGAACCAATGCCTGACACTGCAGTGTAGATATGTTCTCAGTCTGTGTAATTCATCCAGTCTTTATTACTGTTTTCACCTAAAAAACAAAAATCAGTTCCTTCCACATTATCGAATACCCAAACTGTTTCTTGTTAATGTAGAATTAAGAAAGGCAGGAAATATTTGACTTTTTTCTTTTTTTTTTTTTTTTTTTAATCACCAAAGGCAAACTAGACTCACTTGCACTCGCTCTCAATTACAAGGGTAAAAAAAGCTTATTGGGTTAAACTGAGAGGTAAAAATAGTGCCTGAGAAATTCTCCTAGCAAAAGTAAAATAAATGAGGGCTCAATGATGACCCTGCTGCAAGCCTTAAGGAATAGTATAACTGAGCAACCAACACTCAATAATAGGCAGTGCTGCATCTATTAAGTTATGAAGTACCACGTATTGTAATTTTACTGCTGATGCTGCATATTCACGCTACGGCTTGCTTCAAATGCTGCTGGTTTTGTGCCCAATGTTTCCTTATTTGGGTTGATAGAGTTCTGCGGAATTTCACCAAAACCAAAGTTGTGCTCTGTTCATCTATGGAGAGCTAATTTGGAGATAAATGTGAAGAAGGCTCAAGCGTCATGTATAAGTACATTGATTCCAGGACAAATGAAAAAAAGATGGATTGCTAGGAAAATTTTGAAATCGTGTCTATAGTAAAATCCTGATCAAATCTTTAATGGCTGCATATTAAAAATTAACATGGTAGATGTTAGCTCAATCCATTAGCTAGACACTGATAATGCCTTTGGAGCAGCCTCTGAATTTATTTTTCTTTTTCTAAGTGAAAACATTCAAAAAACTACACAGATTTAAAATTGTATAGTTTGTGGTCATTCTGAAAAAAATATAGTTGGTATTATTTGATGCTGCTAAGACACTAATTGATATTCATGTATCTTAAATACTTTATTAACCTATTTATTGTCTACTTTGCCAGCCTTTTTAAGTGCTACTGTGAAAGTGATGAGAAAGGGTAGTTTACTAATGTGGGAGTCAAATGACTTTTCTTTGCTACTGTGTGGTAAAGAACCAGAACTCTCATTGAAGATTAATAGTGCTTAACTTTACTTTCCAGGTCTGTGTGATCAACATTACCCTTGGGATATATGTACTGCTTTAAAATACTAGGCTTTCTTATGCCAATAAGCTTTTTATAATACGTCTTGCAAGAGCACACCAAAGGCCCATCATTTCTATTCTGTATTATTAAAGCAAAAGCTTTTCATCTTTTTTTTGAAGCCAAATGAGGTTTAAACCTTGTATAGAAAACACATTTGCATTGTTAAGTGTTAAGTGATTTTCCTTTTTTGGATAATATATAAGCAAATGTCAGACAAAATGCGTGCTCAGAATTATTTGCATTGATATGTAGTAAACTACCTATTAGATCTCCATGTTCTGCATCTTTTTTTTTTTATGATTCAGTATAATGGGATACAAGCTGTATGAGTATTTATTGTTTCAAATAAATTTTCTTTTGGTATGAAAAATAACTTAAAATTATTTTTACTGTACTTTTAAAGCTATATCAATGGGAATATTGCCATTTATTTTCCTCAGAATTTCATTCTAAAACTTCTACAATCCATTAATATGTTTTTATCAATTTTTTGTTTGACCAAGAAAGTTACCATGAACAGAAACTGCCATGGACAGAAACAGGAACGATCTAAAGGCACAAATATTCTGCTTTGAATCTTGCACATAAAATCAATTCTTTCTATGAGCTTTCAAATTTATAAACTTGGTGAGTTTTTATATTTTGCATCCAAAGCAATTTTTCGGCTTCCTGTTGGCAAAATGCTTATACATATCTCCCATATCAATTTAATATTTATCAAGATCTAACTCTGCCCAATGTAGAGGCCTGGATGCTGACCAGGATTAAAATAGAGGATTAATCCCTTTACACTTACTGTAAAAACCAGGAACATCAGAAACTGAGTGGTGTCACAACACAGCATGACAAAAACAAGTACTGTTTAAGAGGGTGGTCTCCTCTTCTCTGTTCTTGCTAACATCTGAAGAGCAAGCCTCATGATCCAGTGTGGCAGTCAAGCAGCTGGAGATGCCTTGAGATCTGTCAGTACAGAAAGCAATCCTTTTACTGGAAACCTAGAAGGGGCAAAAATACATTTTGTTCTGCTTCAAAGACACAACGATAGACATTGGAGGTTACTGAAAAGCTAACGGGATTACTTGATATTATTCTTGGTCGGGTTATTTTTTTGTTTTGTTTTAAGTTGATGTTCAAACAGCAAAGGTTTTATTGCATATGGGTAAGAGGAAGGGATACTCTTATGTTTTTCCTCTGTAATATTCTCCCATTGCTGGGGGACTTTACAACTTTGCTTCTTGTGGGTGGTTTTGTTGTGTTTTTTTGTTTGTTTGTTTTTTGTTTAGTTTGATTTTTCCCAAAGTGTCTAAAGGATTACAATTAAACAAGACATCTCTTAGAAAGTGGATTCATTTTCACTGATGAAAAGTGAAGCTTATTCCACTTAATTATCTACACATCTTTTGCTGGAGCTGTGGTTATTGGCCACGTATGTTGGAAGACCACCTGCTTGCAAGTGAGACCTTCTTCTGTCTGTTCCCTTGCCTGCACAAGCAATCACATGTTTTCTCTGCTTGGCCTTAGTGGGCATAAATTCAAAACTGGCTACAGTTCAGGAGCAGCTTTTCTTTGGGGACAGTGGGGTCTTGCCTTCATTAGAAATTTATACCCATCTCTGAGCGTGATCCACTTTCCTGGACTAAGGTGCCTGTGGTGGCTCCAGGCCTGGCACCACAGCTACACTGCCTATGTGCATAGCAGCCCTTGGGAAAAATCCCCAGCAGACAGAAAGCATTAGAGCTGTCACTGCTGCAGTCTAGTCACTGAAGATTGTCACATTCTCAGTATCTTTTTTTTGCACATAAAAAGGTTATATTACTTTTCCAAATCAGATTTTAAGGCTTAAAATGTTTTCTATTAAAAATTACTTCCTTTCCAAAAAACATACAAGTATATTATCTTAAACACTGAGCATCTGCATGACAAAACACTTTCACCATTGAGAACATCTGAGTGAATACAGACTATGTTTTGAATGCTTCTGTTAGTATCCCAGATCTGTAATTAAAAACTTCAGAGTGGATTAGTAAAATTAGGAAGCTAGACTAATATATATGCATTTTTATTATGTTAAAATAATTTGTCTTTGCATTCTTGTTTTTATAGCCTCTTATTGCAGTGTAAGAACGGCTTCCCTCAGATTCATTAGACATGCCAAGCAAGCAAAGCAATCACTACTGTTGGCAATAGAGGGCACTGGACTTTCATTTCTAGTATGTTTTACGGAGGAAAAAATAGTCAAATGAGTTTTATTGAGCTCTTTTACCTTTTTCTTCTCACACTTGGACTTGCAACTCCTAGACTTTTATTCAAACTTCCCTACATTTTTGTTGCACTTACTTTAAGTATATTAATCTAAAGAAAATTGAATACATGCTGTTCTCTTGAAGTTATTATTGTGTATGTATCTTGAGGGGGGAACAGGAGCAAGCTAAATATAGCACTACAATATTGGCCTCAGTGGTGCCTATGTCTAGCTTGCAAATTCGTAAACATTTACAAATTTGCGTGATTGTTTCTGGCACTAGACATCATCATTCCCGTGCTCAGAATACATTAACATTATATCTAATCATCTTCAGAATCTCCAAAGTAAAACTCTTCATACAGGCAAATATGGCTTTACTGGATTTATGTTATGCTTAGGCTGAAAGTTCAATAACAAAAATAGGAGAAAAAAAAAAATTGAGCTACTGTCCTCACTTATCTAAATGCCCTCTTATGTAAACATACTGAAGTTCAAGCAAATGATATTGACCATTCCCTGTCTGTGAAAGTTGTCACATGCCAAAGGTTCAAAGGAGAGAGGAAAAGAGGTTCAAAGGAGAGAGGAAAAGAAAAGGTGCAAGGAAGTACATTTAGGAGTGGTAAATCCATCTCTCTCAGGCTTTCTACAGCTCTTAAACATACGTCTCCAACAAATCTTTTTGTGTTGTTGTCACATAATGTTAGTGAGGCTGAAAGTCAGAGAGGAACTTGTCTATCACCAGCCCAGCTACATGCCTGCACCCATCAGGTGGGACCTCCAGTCAAACAGTGCCCTCCTCTGCTGCTGTGTACCATTATTAAACATTCCTTTGACTGAGGTAGTGGGTACCTCTTGTACCTCTCAGACATACATATTTCTTTCTATAGGCCACCTTGGACATCAGGAATTTTGGCCATTCCTGATATGTGTTTAAATGCACAAAATATTTTTTAAAAGCACGTCTTGAGGGGAAAAAAAACCCGCAACACAACCAACAGACAAACCCTCCAAATCCTAAAGTGTTCAGTTTTGTGCAGACTGCATCCATGTTACAGGCTACATTCTTGGACATTGATGTTTCAGTGTTGGTGATGATGTGATGGCCCTACTCATTCTCTAAGCATTTACATTTTTGCATATCAATTTATTATGCTTTAACATATTTATATTGTGTACAAAGACTTTCTGTTCCTTCAAAGGGTGGTGCTGATGGACATGATTTTATACCTGGATCAAATAAAACTTTTATTGAGGCTAATTTCTTTAAACCATGTGTCTTCATTTTAGGTCCTACCTAACATTATGGAAGATGTTCCTGTGGTAGAAAGGCATAATTAGAAATAATCTTATTTGTACAAGGTTGCAAATAACCATATTTGCACAAAAACTTGCATAACTGCCTTTTACATATGAAGGGGCTCAGTTCAGATCTTGGGGGGTATTTCTGGACCAACACTTCAAGAATATGTGTAATTTTTACAGCTGCTTACCCCTGTTCTTTCTTTGATCATATGTTTTGGCTGTTTTTAAGGGGAAAAACTGTCACACTGAACATGATAGCTGCAGTTATTTCTCAACAGCAGTGGCAAAATTGACCTAGACACCCTATTAAATCTTTGCTTAGAGAATTTGTTATTTAAAAAAAAAAAAAAAAAAGAAAATCCTCTTTTATCCAGACTTATTAAATATTGATATTCATGTCACTGACTTTGCTAATACTTTCACTTTTTTCAAAAATCTACATGACAGGTGTTATTACACAGAACAGCCATTTTTCTTTTCTATCTGCATTTCATAGTGCATTTGATTGATTTGCCATCACATTTATTTCCTGATAATATTAGTGTGAGAGTATATATTGTTCACTTAAAAACAGGATGCTTTTTGTGTTGGTTCTATTGAAATTAATATTTCAGGGAAAAAGATAAACCAAGTAATTTCTTCAGTTTGGTGCAGTTTTAAATATACATGTATATAAGATTACTGAAGATTCTAAGCTACTAGTAGCAATAAAATCCTTTCCATTAAACAATAAACAACCAAACAAAATCACCTAACATTACTTCTTGAAAATAATACGTTGTAACTCCAGTTGTAATTCTGTTGAAAGTTATAAGAATGTAACAAGATAGAGGTAAGCACAGACAATGGACTGTCCTCCATTGTTTTTCTATTTTTTTCTCCTAGTCTTAAGCCTCAGAAGAAATCAATCTGCAAGACTTTGTGCATGTATCAGACTATATATGCTCTATATAGTCTATAATCTTAGAACAGAGTTACTGTGTGTTGGATTGAAAAAAAAAAAGTTATAATAATTTAGAAATGTGGGGATTTTGTTTTAGTTTTTGCTTTTTTTTTTCTTTTCTCTGAAGTCCTTAATGATAGACAAATTTGCATTTTAAATCAAGGGCCAGCTTTCTTCAGGAAAATAATGCATAAAAGACATGTCTGGCATTTTGTGTGAGAAAGTCAGACACACACTGCAATCAGATATAATCAACATAGTTAACACAGTGGCAGAAACAGGGTTCTGTTACAGGGTTGTATTCAACTAATGCATGAAGCATTAGAAGTCCCTGCTCAGAAAGAGAGAGTATTGTCTTGCTATGCTGATAGAAATGACTATGAAATACTAAGGCAGCTCAAACAGACTGTACTGAAAAATCTCAGTCACTGTCTCACAGATTTTGTAAATGCCATGTATGCATAAAATGGAAATCTTTTTTTTTGGCATTTTAACAGAGCCATTCTTAAAGCAACTAGTTAGAGCTTTCAGCAAGAAGAAAAGCAAGTCTTGATTCAGTCCTGGGCAATCACAAGACTGTTGTAGTCAGTAAGACTTTCTGTAACTGAGAAATTATGCATTCAGAAGTGGTGTCTTCATAGACGAAAGCAAGACAAATTCAATCCACATAGTAATATTTAACTTCAAAAGCAGGAACTATACTGAAAAGAAGATGAAAAAGGAACTCAAAAGAAGAATCAAAGTGTTCTGTACCAGCAGGCACCTTGGAAGAAACATATTGGAGTCCCGAGGTGAATGCATCTATCAAGGTGTATCAAAATCAGAAACTTACCTCTGTTTAACAAAAAAAAAAGCAGATTAAAAAAATATATATATCTATATCCTTACCTCAGTTATGCAGTGTAAGTAAATTGAGAAGAAAACAGTGAAGATACGTAGCAAATTCATGTATATATATAAAAATATATGGAGATGCTGATTATATAATTACAGAATGAAACCAGAGATAGGAAGATACAAACAGAAAATGAAGAATAAAGACTATTTCAAAGAAGCTTTTACATATAAATGAATTCTGAAGGCAAAATCTTACCTAAGTTCATCAGTCAAGTTTCAAGGAAGAGCTTGCTGAAGTACAGTGGTATTGTCAGGACCAGAAACCACTTTTTCAAAAAGTAATCTTAACAATATAAAGTCTCCTTTATATAAGGTTATCAGATAAGATATTTTACTATCTCATATGCTTTTGAATACTGAAGCAGCATGAGCATTTTCTTTTAATATTTTTTCCTATGAGAAAGACTCGGTTCATCTTTCTTTTGATATTTTGTGATCTTTTCATTTCCACTTAGGTCAGCGTGGAACTGAATTGACCTATGTTATTTGTACTAATTATTCACACAGGCTAAATTAGTGTTTGTATTCTTACCTGG
>JAAGNO010013640.1:0-10442 GCA_033439905.1 Ceryle rudis | reverse complement strand
CCCAGTACAGACCCCTGAGGGACACCACTTGTCACTGGCCTCCATCTGGACTTTGAGCCATTGACCACTACCCTCTGCATGCGGCCATCCAGACAATTCCTTATCCACTGAACAGTCCACCCATCAAATCCGTATCTCTCCATCTTGGCGAGTAGGATGTTGTGGGGGACTGTGTCAAAGGCCTTGCAGAAATCCGGATAGATCACGTCCACAGGTCATCCCTTGTCCACTGATGCAGTCGATCTGTCATAGAAAGCCACTAGGTTTGTCAGGCAGGATTTCCCCTTAGCAAAGCCATGCTGGCTGTCCTTGATCACCTCCCTGTCCTCCATGTGCGTTCTCAGGCCTTCTAGGAGAAGAGGTGAGGCTGACAGCTCACTACTTCCCAGGGTCCTCCTTTCTACCCTTTTTGAAGATAGGTGTAACATGTCCCTTCTTCCAAGCACTAGGGACTTCACCTGACTGCCAGGACTTCTCAAATATTACTGAGAGTGGCTTGGTGACTACATCTGCCAGTTCACTCAGAACTCTAGGATGCATCTCATGAGGTCCCATAGACTTATTTATGTTCAGGTTCCTCAGGAGGTCACGAACCTGATTTTCACATAGAGTGGGAGTGACTTCACCACCTTAATTCCTGCCTTGTGGTTTTTTAACTTGGGAGGTGTTGGGAGAGAGGTTGCTAGTGAAGACTGAGGAAAAATAGTAGTTGAGAACCTCAGCCTTCTCGTCATCTGTCATCACTAGCTACCTGTTCTTGTTCTTCGGGGAGGGTATGCTTTCTTTCACTTTCCTTTTTTCATTGATATACCCGTAGAAGCCCTTCATATTATTTTTTGGATCCCTTGCCAATTTCAGTTCAAACTGTGCCTTGGCCTTCCTGACCTCATGCCTACACAATCAGGCAGCATCTCTGTACTCTTCCCAGGATACCTGTCCCTGTTTACACTGCCTGTGCAGCTCGCTCTTACTTTTCAGCTTGACCAGCAGGTTGTGACTCAGCCATGCTGGTCTCTTCCCTTTCCTGCTTGATTTCTTACACTTAGGAATCGAGAGCTCTTGTGTTCTATGTTCTGTATGAGAGAGATGAATGCATTACTTTAGAGGGAATGGGTTAGTCTGGTTATTGGGAATTGGTTAGCTTATGATAACCATGACAATATAAGGAAATAAAAGTAGGAGTCTTCATTCCTGCTACTAACTGCCAGTGAAGAATACATTATTTTGTGAGTAATTATGTTATTATTTGTGTTACTAATGAATATACTGGTGGCAGGATATGATCTGCATTCATGAATTTGCTTTTAATTATAAACAGAAGGAATTTAGAAGTAATATAACATTACGTTATTTGCAAATTATTACTTGCTCTATAAAAACATTTCATTTAATGTTAATATTTTTATTCAAAATGGTATCACATTTCATCTAAATGGAAAACTGTCATTCATTATTACATATTTTATCTACTAAATGGTAGTGGTCCAATTTGTGAAAGTAATTACAATTTTAACAACGTGTATATATATGAAGCTCTCTAATAGGAAAACTGTGGAAAATAATCTGTGTTATCACTGGTTTCTCCCATAATAGAAGAATTAGTAGAATCAATAAATTCAGATGATCATAACACAGTTCACATTTTGGAAGGAGGTATGGTTTAACATTTTGTGATGTTATGATTTGCTTTTAAGCTGAGGTATTCTAGTCTATGTCAAATAATTTTAACTGGTTGATATACTTCAAAGTACAAAACATCTTCTCATGAATCTTGCAGTATAGTGGGTCACTATTTCAAATGTTTGTTTCATATGATTTAATGATGTGAATTATAATATGCTAGAGATAAATATGGAATCTGATTAAATGTAATGGTTTCTTTAAATATGTAATGCAATTCCAGTGTAGAAAAACTCAGATTTTGTCATCTTACTTTTAAATGAAATATTCATTAATCTAACAAATGCCTTTATAGCGTACATATTTTGTTTTTAATTAATTTCCAAAATTCAGTTATTTCATCTACTGAAAAGTAATATTTTATAGGAGAAAAAAGGAAAAGCGTATGAGATTCTAACTGAATAAAACTTGATTATACTGCAGATTTTGGTACTGCAAATATACTTGTTCTGTAAGATTCTTTCATGTAATAAAAGCCAGAATATGTGTGTATTCGGTCGATTAGAATTTTGAAGTGTATTACAGTATTTTACATGGATTTTTCACTTGGATTCTATTAGTTAGATCTTTTGGGTTATGTTCCTTCTCATGTGTGCAAGTGTTCTCAGTTATTTTATATTCCAGTATCTTAAGGGGGTCTACAAGAATGCTGGGGAGGGACATCTTAGGCTGTCGGGCAGTGACAGGACTAGAGGGAATGGATTAAAACTAGAGAGAGGTCGATTCAGATTAGACATTAGGAAGAAGTTCTTCACCGTGAGGGTGGTGAGACACTGGAACAGGTTGCCCAGAGAGGTGGTGGAAGCCCCATCCTTGGAGGTTTTTAAGACCAAGCTGGATGGGGCTCTGAGCAACCTGCTCTAGTGGGAGGTGTCCCTGCCATTGGCAAGGGAGTTGGAACTAGATGATATTTAAGGTCCCTTCCAACCCTGACAATTCTATGATTCTATTTTGATAGTGACTTCTGTTGACAATGAAGCTGTATTTTGAGACCTACAGTTCATTATGCAACTTATTTACTAGGTATTTTGAAATTCTCTATGAAGTAATAGTAGTTTCTGAACTTAATTTCTCTTCAAGGGAAGACAAGAGGACAGTTTAGATGGTCATGAGAAAGATGTAAAGAATTGTACTCAAACATGTTCAAGCATTGACATGAAAGAGAAATGCTTAAGTGGTCTTGAAAGTACAGAAGTATTTACTAAAATAAAATATGAACAATAACAGAGTGAAAATTGCTTCGTGTAAAAATGCTATATTTAACATATGCATGTCCCTAAACTCCTAGTTGAAACCCTGGAGAAGCTGAGAAGTCTTGGCATTAAACATAATCTAAAAATGTGTTTTAATGCTGTGTGTGACTTTTCCAAGTCTATTTCTGTTTTGTAATAGATCTCAAATGAACTTAACCCTTGTTTTTCTAGAACAAAAACTTGTTTGCATTTTAAGCTTGCCTGGAATTTAAAATTCATTTGAGTGAAACTGAAAAGCAGTATAAGTACATCCATGAGAGTGGTCAATCGAATGAATTGTTGTAGCATGTAATTCTTTTAAGAAATTGGTCACCAGAGGTATGTTTGGTGACCCCAATGTTAGTGTAACTTTCCTGGAGCTTCAAGGAGCTTCAAGTATCTGTCTGTGGGGTAGCACTGTATACTGCTCACCAGATAAAACACCATAGTGTTTCCCATCTGACAAAGGGTGCCTAAATCTATCAAGGCAACCTGTAATATAGGAAGAATACATTTTGCCCTATCTAACTTCAGTTAAGTTAGAGATATTCCTTATTGCTCCCTTTTGTATATTTATTACTCTCTGAAATTAAATGTCTTTGTTGTGTGTGTTTCATTAACTCTTGATATCTAGATCTAAGACATTAATTTCTGAGTGTGTATATATACACAAACTGTATAACGCATATATAACTGTTTCAAAATTCTCTTGTTATGCTGCATGAGCCCCAAAGACACTGGATAATGCAAAAGGAGACAGTATGTTCTCAGAGTGTCATTAGTGAAGAAATACCATCATATCCATGTAGCTTTATGAACTTTCATGCTGCTCTGCCTTCAGTCATAAATAGACTCTGGGTGTTCAGAGGTTTGGCAGCTGAGTTGTAGAACCTGGGAATCCTAGAGACTGCAATGCTAATGTTCTTCATAATGTATATGCTTGTACAAAGCATGGATGAAATAAACCAATATCAACTGATAAAAGGTCTTGTGGAAAAAGCTTTCAGTCTCTGAATTGTTTATAATTTTTAAGCATTTATCACCAGAACTATGAGGAAAACTGCCTGATCCAAATTACTAAATAATGGACAAAAAAATCTCTTTGCATTTAAAGCCATCGATCCTCTACAAATTATTAAATACCAAGCCATAAAATCCTCCACATGCAAAGACATTGACTCTCAAATCATGAGTTTCCATGTACACCAAATTCATAGTATACATGGATCAAAGTCTTCAATAAATGAATTGCAGTTGAGTTAAAACATAAATATTTGGGGATCCATCTAATACCATATCACTTTTATTGTAGCTGATGACATGAGCAATTAGTTAATGATTATCAAGGAAAATGGAGTGGTATTGATACTAAGGAAAAAACATAGACTGATTCATACTGAAAAATGTGAGCCTTCACCACCAACAATATCAGGGTGGTCAGTGTTTCAATGCTGAATGGGTTTATCCATGATGGCTTGAAGATAGGCAATCCTACATATGTCTAAATATGAGTGCAAGCAGTGTTTTAGAAGACCTTAAGAATAATTTAGCCCCTCTCTCCAAATTGATTCCTAGTTGTCATGGTTTAACCCCAGTCTGCAATTAATCACATCACAGCCACTCACTCACTCCCCCTCCCTGCAGTGGGATGGGGAAAAGAATTGAAAATAAAGTAAAACTTTTTTAGTAAAGACAGAGTTTAATATGACAGAAAATAAAGGGGGAAAAAAAAAAATATACATAATAAGTGATGCACAGTACAGTGGCTCACAACTCACTGACCAATGCCAAGCCAATCCCTGAGACATGGTACTCCCCAGCTAGCTCCCCCCAGTTTATATATTGGGCATGACATCATATGGTATGGAATACCTCTTTGGCTTATTTGGGTTAGCTATTCATACTGTGTCACCTCCCAGCTTGTTGTGCATTCCCAGCCTTTTCTGAGAAGTCTTGGACTTAGTATAAACACTGCTTAGCAACAACTAAAACATCAGTGTGTTACCAGCGTTATTCTCACTAAATCCAAAACACAACACTATACCAGATACTAGGAAGAAAATTACCTCTTTTGAGCTAAACCCAAGATGCTGGGTTTAGTATCCTGTGCTTTAAGATCCTTTATGTTCCATTTCAAAATGGATTTTTCTAGCCTTATCTAATTTACTACTTAATGTGCAACCACACGTATTAGGGACACATTTAAGCAATGTTCTCCATTGAAACAAAGGAAAGGTTATACAGCTGGAAATGTGCAAAGGTGTTTGCCTTGTGCCTTCAGCTCGCTCTTCCGAGTCCTTGGAGCTGGAAGGGAGAAAAGTAATGCTATTCTATGGAAGTATTTTCCTAAGTACAGTCCAGCATCTTTAACTGCAGATTAGTATCCTGATATTTTGATAAAGAATGCCATTGATTGCATTTAATTTCAGCTTTGCAAGCAGCTTTTAGTTTTGTTTTCTAAAAAAAAAAATATTAATATAATTCTCTTTGTGGTTGCAATAAAAAGTGGAGTACCATTGTGCTTAACGATACACTTTCTTCTGCCAACTTGAATCTCAAATGTGAAGGCAGTGCTACACATTTCATTGTCCTTGTATACCGCTGCTATTTAAACATCACATCTGTAGAGCTAAATGCTGTAGATCAAACACTTCTCTTTCACAATCTAACTTTTGTGTATAGCACAGACAGAAAATGGTCATGACTGAAGCACCATTAATGCCTCTAACCCTTGAAATGACAGGGAAGCTGTGAGGTCTGAGACTCCTAGCAAGTCCTAGCAGGAGATGTGTTTCTGTTTGGCTTCTCTTGAGGTGGGATATGGGATTGGAAGATGAAATTGTCTCATGTTCAGAGGATGGTGACAAAGTCAGATATCTGTTTCTGCCAATTACAGAAATAGTCAATATTCCTGTCCTGACAGCTTAGTAACTATAATAAAAAATGACATAGGATCAGAATAAAAGAATAAAGTAATGAGAAATTAAATGAGTCACTTCAATAAGACTACAACATTGAAAAAATGGCTAGTCTGGTGCGAACCTTGATATTTCCTAATTATTTGAAGGCTCTGTGTACATTTTTATAGGATCCTCTTCATGGCTGCATCAAATATAAAGTGCAGGTCTTTGCTTCCAAAGTCTTTTGCAGCTTATATCTGTCCTACCTGACCTCTAAATCAAGGGTGAGCTTCTGCCTGTAATCAACCCATCCTGCGAGATTTTACTAGCCACTTGTTAATTTTCTGTTTTCTACCCTTTTTGTCTCTTACATCAGAAAAGCTCCACATATGTATCTACAAGTCTATTTGATTATCAATCCTTAAATCTTTTCTTAGGGACATTTGCATTTGTTTAAACATTTGATGTTTGATTGCTTTTTCTTTTATCATAATTCTTTTCAGTTATGGATGCTATAGCTTTTGGGTATGTTGTTGCTCACCTTATTTTCATCTGTTGCTCTTGCAACTTTGTACACCGTTACATCTATATTAGTACTCAGGTAGTGAGCTCTATAGGTCAGCAACTCTCTGGTGGTTTGGGGTTTTTTTGTGTTTACCCAGTACCTAGACCAGTGGGTCTCTGGTCCAAGATTGATTTGCAAGTACTATGGTAATGACAAGTATATTTTTAAATTGGATATGAGTGCAGTTGTATGACTTGTAGTAGAAGTTATAAATACTGACCTTGATACCTCATTTGACTTTGACTCAAATAATATTCTCCTCAGCAAGCTATCAAAACATGGGCTAGGTGAAACCAGCATAAGCACAAAAACCCTTATTTTCTAGCACAGTTTTGTGGCATGGTTTGGCTAGAAAGAATATGCTGAATAAGGCTTGAATTTTTTTTTTTTCCATTATTTTCATCAACATTTTGAACAGTGGAATTAGAGAATACCAGTATTATATGACACCAAATTTATGGAGATTGTGAGAGCTAGCAATTTGTAAGGGAGGATAAGATTAGAAGGAAATATATTTTTGCCAGTTGAATCAGTTGCCAGAAATAAATAGACTGACTAGAAACTAGTATAAAATACCATACATAACTAGGAATAAACAAGCACAGGGTGTGGAATGACTCTCAATTTGCTGTGCAGCTTTTATCACAAAGCAAGCACAAAGTCAACAGAGATAGAAGTAACACTGCCACGTGTATTGAAAAATCTCTCCAAAAGTACTGATGCGTTCACTGAAAATTGTTCTCTGTTATCTGTAAACTACCTTGACGTCCCTGTTTCTGTAGGAGGGATGGAAGGCGAATGGCACAGCAGTTGGCTGCTCCCAGCACCATACTAAGGTACAGCCTTCGGCCTGCTGCCCCGTTCTGGGGTGGAAGGGGGGGTGAGACGCTGGAAAATACTTGTCCCAGCTTGGCTGGCATGACCATAACTGTCACCTCCCGATAGTCTGGGGCTGTTGCTGGGGCTTCCAGCCTGCACTGGGGGAAGACAGGAAGGCACTGGGGGGTCATGGGGCACCTGGGGAGTTTTGCCCTGTGTCTGGTTGAAAGGAAGGTGGCGCCGGCATATACAGTGAGAGGAGGTGTGACATGAGGATGGGGACAGGGAGCCATATTTTGTCTAAATATTGATGGTATCAGTATTAATCCTCAACACAGAGGATTATAGATACCACTTATTTGTATATATTTATAGATACCATTGAGTCAGTGTAAATAAAACCAGGCTGGAAATCCGTGGCATGGCATTTCCCTCCTATTTTTTTTAATCTGTGGCAATCAATTCCTTCTCATAATGCCCTTCTAGCCTTGAAGGTGGTGTGAAGAACAGTCTGTAAAGCCATTTTGTCTCCATTCCAACATGCTGCATGCTTTGCCAAACATACTCAGTGAAAAATGTGCGCTTGTGTGCCCTGATGGGTGCTGCAGCTGGCTGCAGCTTGTAGGGCAGGCCATTGAGCCTCTACCAGTGTACAAGGTAAATTCAATCCCTCTAAGTGAGGGAGATTTAATGCTTCTAAAGATTAAAATACCTCCAAGGGAGGTTTAAACACGGTTTAACCGGAAGCCACGCTTAGTCAATGAGGAGCAAAACATCCACAGCCTTCTTGCTGTTAGTGTGAGTGGGGTCGCAGGATCTCAGCATGGCATCCACCCACCAGAGAGCAGTGATCTCTGTACTCACCAGAGCCGATGTGGGGACACAGACAGAACTCCCATGGAAACATTCAGCCTTTCAGGTCATGGGCTGCAGGGAGTGCCAGAGCCTCTCTCAGGCAGCAAGTGGCTGCCAAGAGAACTGCTGCATTGATAGATGATCTGCTCAGCTTGGTGGCTGAACAACATGAAGAAGTTGAAAGTCTGAGGAGCATTGGGGTGGTAAAGCAGGAGACAGACTGGTGGAGCCAGGGTCTGCCCGCCTTGAAATGGGAATGGGAGCACCCACTGATGAGAACCCAGCATCCTAGGACCTCAGTGTCCTGCCCCTGTCAGGCCATAGAGAGGAGCCCAAATGATGAGAATGAGTGGAGGCTGGTACATGGTAGGGGCAGCAGGCGAAATCCCCGCTTGCCCACCTCACCCCCCAGGTGGCTCTACGCAACAGATATGAGGCGCTGGTAGAGGAAGAACAGACAAATGAGGATGGGGACAATGGGGAAGCTACAGCTGAGCAGTCTATGCAGTCAGAGAAGCCTACTATCCATATCACCACCTCACACAAGAAGAAAAGGGTTCTAGTTGTAGGAGACTCTACTCTGAAGGGTACAGAGGGTCCCTATGCTGTGCAGACCCTCATCACAGGGAGGTCTGCTGTCTCCCTGGAGCATGAGTTAGGGACATTGCTAGGAAGCTTCCTAGCTTAGTGACATCCTCGGACTATTATCCGCTTCAGATTTTTTATGTGGGTGGAGACGAAGCAGTAGATCATAGTCCAAGAACAATTAAGAGAGTCTTTAGAGCCTTGGGAAGGCTAGTGAAAGAATCAGGAGCACAGGTTATTTTTTCATCCCTCCTTCCAGTGGAAAGCAACAATAGAGGGAACAGAAGAATACACCATATCAACACATGGCTCCAGGGCTGGTGTTGCCACTACAGTTTTGGGTTTTTTGATAATGGGATGGCCTACACAGCACTGGGAATGCTGACCTTAAACAGGAAACACCTCTCCCAAAGGGGGAAAAGGGTATTTGCCCAAGAGATTGCTGGGCTGATTGCCAGGGCTTTAAACTAAATGGGAAGGGGGAGAGGGATAAGAGTAATATTGGGATTATCTGTCCAAAGAGGCAGGATGACACACCAGAGCTGGAGGGAATGGGTGACTTATGTAAGGGCCTTCAACCTGTTGCCCTGAGCCATGATGTAGAAACTGCACTACAGGCAGTGCCTAACAGGGATGAGTCAGGGGCTTCTGAGGAAAGAGGAACCAACAGGGTAGTGGCCATGAAACACCTTAGAGAAACAAAGGGTTGTCCCTCTAGGAAGGTGACATGACCAGCACCCCAGCTGAAGTGCCTCTACACAAATACACGCAGCATGGGCAACAAACAGGAGGAATTGGAAGCTACTGTGCTACAGGAAGGCTATGACATAGTGGCTATTACTGAAACCTGGTGGGATGAATCCTATGACTGGAGTGTGGCTATCAAAGACTGCAGGCTATTTAGAAGAGAGAGGCGTGGAAGAAGGGGTGGAGGTGTTGCCCTCTATGTTGAGGAATGGATAAACGGTGAAGAGTTGTCCCTGAAGAATAGCCATGAGAAGGTTGGGAGCCTATAGGCAAGAAGTAGGGATCATGACAATAAAGGGAGCCTTGTGGTTGGTGTTTACTACAGGCCATCTGCTCAAGGGGAGATTACTGATGAAGCCTTCATACTCCAGCTCCAGGAGACATCACACTCACAGATTCTTATTCTGCTGGGGGACTTTAACCACCTTGACACTCGCTGGAAAAGTAACATGGCAAGCTGTAGGGAATCCAGGAGATTCCTAGAGTGCCTGGATGATAACTTTTTAAAGAAAGTAATAGACAGCCCTGTCTGAGGGGATGTGGTTTTAGACCTAATGGTGACCAATGCAAATGAACCAGCTGGGGACATCAATACTGGTGGCACCCTGGGCTGCAGTGACCATGCACTGGTTCAGTTCACTGTGCTAAGTGGTATGGGGCAGATGAAAAGTAAAGTATGCACTCTAAACTTTAGGAAAGCAAACCTCCAGCTCTTCAACGAGTTGCTCAACAGGACCCCTTGGGAGGCAGTCCTCAGAGATAAAGGAGCAGAGCAGAGCTGGCAGATCTTTAAGGAGGCTTTCCATAGAACACAAGACCTCTCAATACCCATGTGCAGGAAATCAGGCAAGAAGGGAAAAAGACTGGCATGGCTGAGTTATGAACTGCTGGCTGAACTGAAGATTAACAATGGCAAATTAGTAACAACGGATAAGGAGAAGGCTGAGGTACTCAATAACTTTTTTTGCCTCAGTTTTCACTCGCAACCTCTCTCCTCACAGCCCTCAAGTTGGTGGCCCACAGGACAAGGACCAGGTAGACAAAGTCCCTCCCACTGTA